>OW443294.2:26965503-27135503 GCA_937001585.2 Brachylomia viminalis
TTTATTTCTTAAAAGCCGGAGTTAATATATAATATTAAAAGTATATCAATTTCTTCCGATCGAGATACCTACGCGAATTGCTGTCATAGATATTGGTGTTACACGTACAATCAGTATGAATGTTATTATCTGTATCGATTATTAAATGAACGATCGATTCAACTGATCTAGGTGATTCTAGGGTTGGTTGAATTATTAAAATAATTATTTAAATGCAGTTATTCTATCTCTAATCAACTTGATTTGATATTTATGTAATATTACTTTTAAATCCAAAACAAGGAGCATAGGATCGATTCAACGTTGTATCGATTTTACATTGATTTTAATTGCACATCTCTACTTTCATCTTTGACAGTACCTGATTGACAGTTTGATGCTACAGAATTCCTCTGCGTATTCCGTTTCGTTCGTGTTTTGTGTTTATTCGGTTTTCTATTAATACAAACTTCATAATAGAAAAAAATCAGTTAGGTTTACTTCATTTGTCCGTAATATCAGTTTTTGTTTGATATCATTTTAATTTATCATTCATAAGTTACCTATAGGTTCGTGTTCACTTTATTCATAACCTAAAAATTCAAACTCCTATATCTTTGTTTTCCGGCTTTTTCGAATTAAAATAGACTCGCTTGTAGATTCTGCTACTAACGCCGAATCTTTAGACATATTTTTTACTACGGGATGCTTCAATTTAATTCCAGACAATTTTAAGTAAGGAGATTTGCCATTGTTCTTTGCAAAATCTGTTGTAACTTAATTTCATTATCGTTAATCACTAGCAGGGGGGTACTGGGGATTTTCCCTGCAGTAGATATTGTTAATTTTTAAGTTGAAATTTTAGATGGTAAAATTAGTTCTTATGACTTTGGGTTTCTTTGAGTTCTTTGTTATAGGATTAAGATTACCGTCGACCGGACTACCCATCTGTTTGGGATTTTACTAGATTCCTATTTCTCGAAAGTTTCATCTTTTGTTTTATCGGGTTTGTTTCTTATCGCAGTTGGGTTTACAACTCTAAGTATTTTCAAATCTTGGTTTTTTCCCCGAACAGATGGACAATTCCAGTCGACGGGCTTTTATGTCCCACTTTATGACTTAAGACAAAAGGCCCTAAGCTTCGGACCTCCCTACTTTTAACTAATTGTGATCGATATATATAGGAATGGATTTCCGATGTATCAGTACACAAACCGTCATTCCGTCCTCGCCGCCGAGGTACCTCGCGAACCCCCCGACTTAATCGTGCCCCCCGACTCTTGCCCGACGAAGCGCCAGCCCGCGCCGTAGCTGAGCCCGTAAATATAAACCCCCCCCGACTGTGACCTCTGAGTTTATTTCGGCGTTTCTTCTCAGAGATAGTCAATTAGGAAACGCCGACCTCATCAAGCTTAATAATAAGAAAAATCTGATCCAGCCTGTCCCACCTTGCTGTCCCCCCCCCAGCGACGCCCTAAGCCGAAGTTCGTACCCCACAGGGGGTGCCCTTAGGTGATAGTCGCTTAGTATGTAATAATACGCCCCTGGCTGGAGGCTTTGAGTTTCACTTAAGGCAACCACAGGATAGTCCGGTTAAGTAGTAACGACCTCTCTAGGTCTACTACGAGATGCCATAGTAAAAAAAAAAAAAAAAAAAAGATGTATCAGTCAGTCTTGTACGCAACCTCGAACCACTGAACACTCAACTTGGAGTGTTCTCGCGATTGTCTCCTCGTGTCCGTTTGTTCTGGCGAGTCGAGACGCCGTGTTTATCCTATTGTCAACTTTTAGTAATTGTTTTAAGTGAGTTTATAAATAAATTCTTTAAAATAAATTCGGTGTTTGTCGAACAACAACAATTATAATCGTCACCCTGTCCCAACAGTAGTTTTGTAATGAAGCCGAAAGGATTCGCTGCCTGCCGACATGTGTTAGGTATATAATTTACAACTCTATGGTAAAACCTCACCTAGAATACCTAATAGAGGTGTGGGGCACTGCAGCTAAAACACATTTAAAACAAATCGAAACATGTCAAAACAAAATAATGTAACTCTTTTTTCATTACCACTACCTAACTCCGACAGAAAAAAAATATAAAGAAACTAAATTGATGACACTATCACAGATAGATAGATATAACACATGCATACTAGTACATAAGCTATTAAATAAAAATATAAACTCAAAAATAGCATTAACAAAAAATGGGCAAACACAAAAACGTAGTACCAGACGAAAGAACAACATTTGCTTAAGACCACCACGAACTAATTACGGAAGAAAAAATATACTATACGAAGGAGCAGAGTTGTATGATAAATTACCTAATGACATTAAAGAGATACAGCCCTATAATATATACAAATAATAAACGAACCACATAGCACCACATCTTAAAAGATTTCTCTAGGTTATAAATTTAACCCACCACACCAATTTCATTTATATCGTCATCAATCATTTTTAATTATTATTTATTAATTTGCTAAGTATAAAGAAAACTATAATACCTTATAGAGGTACGGTCAATGTCCATGTTCGGGGTCACCAATATAGAGGCCCGAGAAACAGGGTGTAAAGTTCACTCATACCTCTATAGAAAAGGGAGGATCCTCCGACCAGACGGGTTTCGTGTCTGGTGGGCAACTGCCCAACGATTGATATCGGGAAGTTGTATATATGCTAGTCGCGCGGTAAACTCTGCTTGCGCGATGCAGGATTTGTGTGACGTCAGTAAGACGCGCAGCTCGCATATGGCGATGTAGATACCGATACATTACTCCCCTCCAGAGACCGGAGGTCGCTAGTGGGTCGAGTTGTTGTTGTTGTTTTTGTTGGTTGATTGTTGATGTTGTTCATCACGTCGGGGTCACCAATATAGAGGTACGAGGAACAGGGTGTAAAGTTCACTCATACCTCCATAGAAAAGGGAGGATCCTCCGACCAGACAGGTGTCGTATCTGGTGGGCAACTGCCTAACGATTGATGTCGGGTTGTTGTATAATATATGCTAGTTGCGCGGTAAACTTTGCTTGCGCGATGCAGGATTTTGCGTGACGTCAGTGTGATGCGTGGTTCGCGTGTGGCGATGTAGATACTGCTACAACCTGCTCTGTATTTCCGATACATTACAGTACATATAAATAGTTCAATGTGTAATTGCTATTGACTTGCTTTCAAGAATCGATATCTAGTACATCCACTTTTTCCTTTTACCCACAACACTGTAAAAATTGTGTGCATACTAACTAACTATTTATTTACGAAAACCTACCTTCTTCATAAGTAATCCTTATATTTCGTTTTAAGATTACCTTGTATTCTTTTTGAGAAATTAAATGTCATTTATACTACACCTGCTTGGAAAGTACCTTGATACTTTATCAAATTTACGGTAGAAAGTACGTCATTGCATATCGAACAAATATGCGGGGAGAAAACGCATCTGAGCGGGAGAGAAAAGTGTATGAAAATCCATTTCTTACGTGGTTTTTCTTTTTTAATTTTGGGTAAGACTATGCGCCGGTAACCTAAATATCAAAAGCCAAAAAGTTTTTACAGTGAGCTTTTATCTCCAAGTTCGCAAAATGACACTGGCCACTAGCTGTGTGTTGGATGGTGTCGGGCTGGCAGTGCGACCCTGCGGCGGCAGGATAAACAATTTGAAAAAAGAACATGTGAAAATTGCAGACGCCATTGGCGCCATTTTCAATTTGTGTGTTGTTTGAAGATTTAGTTCTTTATTTTCCTCGTAGGTGTAGTATAAAGCACTATGTATCACTCGAGAGAAAGTGCGATTCCCGATCTCGGGTGTTTTAAAGCCCTCGCCTACGGCTCGGGCTTCAAACGACACCCTCGACGGTAATCGGTCACTTTCTCCTCTCGGTGAACAATGTACTATTACAAATTCATTGCATTCTAAAGTTTGTACGGAAGATCGTCATTTTAGTGAATGGGAAATCTCATCAGGCACACAGCTTGTGATTGTTTATAAATAATGACAGGTTTGATACAAAAGTATATTTTTTTGTTAAAGCATCTAAGTACTTGTACTTCGTATGCTGCTGACTCATATTACAATTAGGTTCAATTAACGTAAGTATGATAAAAATTAACTTTTGCATTTATCGAATACAGTGCGAAGACTTCGAACTGTATTCGACGACGTTATACGATATGTTCGTATTCTGATTTCTACATAATCTGGAATGTTTAAAATCTTCTTTAAAGTAATTGTAGATACCTACAGCTTCCTTGGGGTCAATATTAATTTGGAAAAAGCCTAATCCATATTTTCTATTTCCCTTAATTGATTTATTGAACAAACCTTCAAATATATACTTATTCATTTTGGAGAATACCTACTTAGGTAAGATTATTATGTTGATACATATTCTTGAGTTTTTGCATCAATTAGTATCGCTAGCAAGTTCACTGATCTGAAATGAACACTCGACGGTATTTTTTGCGACAAATACGATTTTGGCGAAAATTCAAGATCGTAGATTATAACAGAGCACGATAGTTTTTTTTTGCTAGTTATAAGAACTTTTTGCTGGGGACTTGGAGTAGATTTTATATTTTTTTGCTATCTTTTGTAGAAGACATTGTATCTTGAGTTTGGCAATGAACTATTGAGTCGAACGCCACTAATTGTGATCTGGTTTTATTTGAATTAATTTGCGTTTATTCAAACTCAAAGTGAAATGAAGTGAGTCAAGTTCATTTATTCAAATGAACTTTTGTACCTATAAATGCTATTGTTTGATTACGATCAATGATAACTTTTTATGTGTGGATTTTGGGTATATTTCCTTACAACCTACACTACATAAAAAAATCATCTCTGTAGGTACCTAAAATTACACAAAATGTTGTGTTAATTTTTTTTTCCAGTCCTTTGAATAATATGAATTAAGAGATAAACTGACCCACCACGTAAGTATTATCATCTTTACGAATTCTTGAGCTGCGAATCTTTGTCACTCAGACTTAAACAAAACTTCATTCGATGTAGTATCAAATTATCATCAGTCTCGGCCACTGCGCCATTCAAGTGGTTGAATTAATAAATAGTCATACAGGGACCCTCCGTACATTGCGACGCGGAGCGTGACTCGTGACTCAAAACCATGACGCTGTACAGACATACCTATACTATACCTACGTCTCCTAAAGTGCGGTCTTCATGCTCATTGATTATAGGGTGGCAGGTACATCGCCGCTCAAACTGTCACCATGGATTCAATATAAGATTCCGGACCGCCCTGCATTAAAACTTTTCATTGGCTATTAACCGGTCACACCCAGCTCATTTGACCGGTTAAAAAAGAAATTAGCTGTCTCATACATTTTGACCGCGTAGTTACTTATTGCACTTTTGTATGTAACAGCAGTTTTTTTTTTATTAATTTCTACGCTAGGGGTGTCTAGAATCGTGTGCTGAATTCATAATTACAGTTTACACCCCGAGCCCCCCTGCCACCCTGTATTGGTAGACTGAATCGATATAAGGTTTGTATGACCTCTTTTGTACTCCCATAGGTGTTAAATTGACGTGTAGGTAGCACTAAAGCGTTGCTTCCCGATTCAAACTCAAACTCAAAGCATTTATTTCAATTAAACCATTTACAGGCACTTTTGAATTGTCAAGTGGTCGGTCAGTCAGGAATATGAAGCTAGTTGCCCATTCCAAAGCGTAGTAGGTACCTATGGAGAAGAACGGGCAAGAAACTCCATGGACACTCTTTTAAATTATATTGTTACATATACAGGGTGTTTGGAAGGGAGCTGTACATACGCCTAGGGTAGAAACTAGGGATAGTCTGCTACCTACCCCCGCCCATTATATTGACCTTGGCCTCAAGGTTTTTTTTAAATTTATTTTTATTTTTTATTTGACTTTTTTGTGATTTTTTGACTAAAACTACCTGTAGCTCAAAATCTATCCATGGGACCGGTCGGCTAATGGTCTTGTTTTAATCGTTAGAGTCTTAGGGTCCTGCAAAAAATTATTTTACACCAGAAAATTGTGGAGAAGAAAAGTTATGGGGCCTGAAGTACCGTAGTAAGGTAAAGAAATAATTTTAAGGTAAGGTAGTAAGGTAAAAAAAACCTTGAGGCCAAGGTCAATATAATGGGCGGGGGTAGGTAGCAGACTATCCCTAGTTTCTACCCTAGGCGTATGTACAGCTCCCTTCCAAACACCCTGTATATTAGTTGCATCATTAATGTTGAATTATATAGGTATAATTATATGTGAGAACGATGTAAATAAGACGTACACATTGAGTGTCCAGTGTACAGCAAATATAAATTTAAACAAAACAATCCTTATTAAAATAATTAAAATAAGCCGTGGTGGCTAAGAGATGACCAGTCCCAACTGACAGCGCCCGTTCACGAACATGACGCTTGGATCAGCACCATTCAGCTCAACCATTCGTTCGTATTCGTTTAGTATTAGTATTCGTATTAGTTCGTATTCCAACACACCAGGATCTTACTAATAAATCAAATCAAAAGTCATTTATTCAAATTAGGCTGAGAATCAGCACTTTTTGAACGTCAAAATCACATAAGACAGTCCCACCAAAACGCCCACCCTTCACCACTTCCTAGTGCTTTAGCTGGTAAGAAGAAGTGGCGGAACAAACTCCCCAGCAGCACTGCTGTCTGTTCAGTTAGAAGAACTGGATTCTATATAGTAATAAGTAATTAAAATTACAAAACACAAAAATATTAAAATTATTTGCCATATGTCAGCTAGCACACGCCAATATTTAAAACTATACTCGAGCAGAAATAAATAATAAAAACAAAAACGCAAACAGAACTTAATACATAATAAAAAGCCTCCTGGCATAAAGGGCGTGCCCGCTTACATATGCAATGCTGCATTATGTTTATATGTATATAGCTGTAACTTGTAGCCACAAATGATAAACTAGGACCTTCGAAGTAAAATAAAGAAACATTAATTACTAATAAATAACAAAACCATAGTCAGCAAGATGACCTGATGATGAATAATAAAGGAAGTACCTATTATCTCATTACTTTGTTATTTTGCAATCTATATCTACCACTACAAATAGCCAAAGCCAGAAGGGATGCAAAAGCACTTTTTATTTCTGAAGGACATCTTATAGAGGTATGAGGAACAGGGTGTAAAGTTCACTCATACCCATAGTAAAGGAAGGGTCCTCCGACCAGGCGGGTGTATTGAGTATGGTGGGCAACTACCCGACTATTGATTTCGGGGCGTTGTATACATATATGCTAGTTGCGCGGTAAACTCTGCTTGCGCGATGCAGGATTTTGCGTGACGTCAGTGTGATGCGTGGTTCGCATGTGGCGATGTAGATACCGCTACAATCTCGCAGGCCAGCCTTGGAGGTTGTCGGTTCCTTAACCGGGCTACTTGTTAAATGCCTTATAGGCCTAGGCCTCCAGCCACAATAGCTCACTTTCAGGTGTGTTCCAAGTTCATCATTGTCAACTTCACCTACCCCATTTCAATCCAATAATATCCTACTCATCTTTAAAACATGTAGCCCGTTTCACAATTATATGTATATTAATTAGGTATATGTATTATATGTATTTATAGACTAAATAAGTTTATACGTGTCTATATATTTAAAATTATTTAATCCCAAAATATCATTATAAATTGCACCTGCCACTGTTTGTCTCTGCATCACCCAAAGGTTGACTGGTAGAAAATGCCTATGGCATTAAGTCCGCCTCTGTACATTTGTGTGCTTAAAGTGTTAAATAAATAAGTACGTTTGTTCCTACTTAAACTTATAGCTACTGGCAGCAATACATAATTATATGTATGTATGTACTCATTAAACGAAACACCTGTCGGTACCATTTCGTCACTAGACCCTGAATATGGTCATATTTTTTGTGATAAAAGTAGCATGGTACTTACTACAGCTTCAGAAAAAACAATTTGATCGGTGTAGAAATAACCAGTCATACGTAATCAAGAAAAAAACGTTAACGTATAATTTAAAAGTGGAACGCAGATGAAACTTGTACTCAGATAGTTACATACCTACAAAAAATTATAACAGGAAACTCATTATAATAAGCCTAGTAGTTGTTGAAAGATGGTGTGGCAAGCTAACGAGACCATCCATAGGTACATCGTTTCTTTCCTTTCCCTACTTTTATAGCCATCAATCGATCTGTTTTACAATTTATAGGTATCCATATTTTCAATTTCAATAACGTTTCCATATTCTTAACTAACTAACTATGCTCGATGACCTCAGTAGAGCTTCCGAAAGAGAGTAGGTCTTCAAATGAACATGGACAAGGTCATGTCAAATGCCTATGTAACACCCACTCTCATGAAGATCGGAGACGCTACACTTGAAGTTGTGGACGAGTATGTTTACCTAGGATAAACTGTCCGGCTAGGCTGGTCCAACTTCGAGAAAAAGGACAATTAGTCGAATCCGACGCGGCCGGGCAGCGTTCGGGAAGCTACGCAATATCTTCTCGTTCCACATACCGCAGTGTCTCAAGACGAAAGTCTTTGACTAGTGTTGGTTGCCAGTGATGACCTATGGCACTGAAACGTGGTTGCTCACAATAGGCCTTATTAGAAGGCTAAAAGTCACCCAAGGGTCAATGGAGAGGGCTATGCTTGGAGTTTCCCTACGTGATCCAATCAGAAATGAAGAGATTCGCAGGAGAACCATTCCCTACGTGATCGAATCAGAAATGAAGAGATTCGCAGGAGAACCAAAGTAACCGACATAGCCCGAAGAATTGCCAAACTTAATGGCAGTGGGCAGGTCACATTGCTCGCAGAACAAATGGCCGATGGGGCTGAAAGGTTCTGGAGTGGCGACCGCGTACCGGATGATGTAGCGTTGGAAGGCCTCCCACAAGATGGACCGATGACCTTGTGAAGGCCGCAGGAATTCGCTGGATGCGGGAAGCACAGAACCGGTCGAAGTGACGGCGCTTGGGGGAGGTCTATGTTCAGCAGTGGACGTCTTTCGGCTGAAATGATGATGATGAATCTCAACTATCTCTCGTAACTCATCGTACATTTTAAGTTTTAAGAAGCTTTCATTGTTCGCTTGCCTTATTGCTAAGTTTGTTTTCCGGTCATCATCATCATACCCTTATCCCAATTTGGGATCGACGCCGCATATCTTATTCCCTAATAATTCTATACGTCTCTATCACCAGTCATCTCAGTAGTCACCATTTCTAGCCATATCATCTTTCACTCAATACATCTATCGTTTTTGGTCTTCCCCTACTTTTATAGCTCATCCACATTCGGACTAAACTTTCCGACCCATTTTTAGCCTACTTCCAAAAGGTTCTATGTTCGTTAAATAATTTCTAGCATCTATGTTAATCCATGACAATAGCACTGTAGAATAAAGATACGATCACTGCTGGCCACCGCTTTAGCCGCAACAATTAGCGGCTAGCGGGTAATGAGCGCATGCGCATACGATACGGCACGACGACGCTTCCTAGCTTTCTCTGGAGAAATGTGATAACTGCAGTGTTATTAGTTGTACCTCCTAATTAATTTACATAAATTAGTTATAGGTATATTTCGGTTACAGTACAAGATATCGGTCCAGTAGTCCACATAGCTGTTTGGGGTCCTGTGCCCAGCAGTGGGATGATACAGACTACCAGTAACGAGATAATTATCGATAAGAACAATAAAACAGTCGGTATCAAACGCTTTGGTAGAGTCAAATAAAAATTAGATGAACTAAGTATAAATCAGAAGACGTGATGTTCCCATTTAGGTTCAACTGTACAAAAATCGAAATATTGAGTAACTTATGTTTAAGAGTAAACTTTGAAAAAAAAAATTCTTAAAAATTATTTTTATCTAAAAATATATGCAGCGGACAGCGACATAGACGAGGCTAGATAAACTGTAGGCAACCTTTCAGTTGCTCGCTTTCTAAGGATGAAAGCTTATCCAATTTAATTACAGAATAGAGTATGCGAACAAATTAGAAACAGTGATAAAACATTAGTAACGGTGTTTATTTCACACTTAAACAAACGTAAATAATCAACCATCACACAAAATGACAAAACAATGGAACGAAACGTTGGATGGATTTTATAAAGATCATATGGCTAGAAAGGGAATATCTATTGAGATAACGGCTAACAGCGATGTACGGATTGAGAAGGAAGACATGATGATCAGACCCCAAAATAATTGTGATAAGAACTAGAGAGTGACGAATCAATTATCTCACAATTGAACGCCTATTTCAAAAGGAGAAAACCATATAAATTTAAGACTCGAACTCCAAATTCAAAACTACTGATGTAAAAACTAAAAACCTGCCTCAAACTGGGCTCAAATTAGTTCAAAAACAAAACAAAAACACAGCGTTGTAAAATAAACCATTAGGAGTTTGATACTTGCTATAAAGTGGGTGAATCACTGCTCGCGCGCAGGTCGACGACTTCGACAGACTTCGTGTTGTTCCGCTAAAACCGCAGATCTATTCTTTGTTTATAAGTGTAGATCTTGATTTCTATCTGATTCCTAGATGCTTTGTTTAGATTGCGTTGCTTGGAAATGAGTCAGTTTTCCCATTTAATTATACCTATGATGTTTTGAGGCAATAATTTGACGACTTTTTGTTTTTTTGGTGTGTTTTAATTTCAACATCTTCACTGATCCTTTAGGTAGGTAAATCTTGGTCAGATTCCACTTCATTTGGTAAAAAAGGGCACCTACTTAACTCTTTAAATTACCGATTCCATTAATTTGCACAAAAACTTTAAATGACTTGAGCATCGTGACTCGTGGGATATGCTTATAAAAATTAATTCATTTTAGTTCCACTGAGTCTGAACCGTGAAATAAGACCGAGATTGTTTGCGATGTTTTGAGTTCCTTCACCGATATTATGTAAAGAACAAATAAACAAACATTTAATGATACTGCATGCTCCGACCAACGACCGAACCAGTTCTGTAAAGTATTTTTTAAAGACCCAGATCAGGATTTGATAAAAAGTAACAAATTATACCACCTAATTGCAAAAGAAATTTTAGCCTTGAAGCGTCTAGACGGGTAATGATGCAAAAACTGCAGGATATTTCTAATGGTGGTTCGTTTCTCACGGGAAATATACAACTTTTATTTTATTTTCATAATAGAGGTTCCCTATATGGAAGCATCCGCTTGAGTTTGAGTTAAGTTTTTACTGACAGTTTCCGATCCAGACGGAGCAGCTGGACACGGACCCACTTATGCAGGAGATACAATATATATTTTTATGTTATTTATTTATTTGTTTGAGCATGGAAGACTTACCTGCAGCTTAAAAAATCTGAACATGTTAAAACATAATCAACGGAAAGCCAATATAAAGATGATGACGTGCTATCCAATTTTTCTTTTGAGAATTCCATTACTAATAATTGAGTCTCATGCTCTCATGTGATTTCAAGCTTAGGTAGGTATACACAGTTACGAACTGCGCATTTTCCGCAAATTCTCGCCATGCGCCAAGAAATTGTTTGTCGTTTTTGGCAAATTATCCTTACTGCGCCAAATCTGTAAACTATAGACAAATTTAGGGGACATTTTACTATTCCATAGCGTATTTAAGCTTTCTAGAAAGGATTTGTAGCCTCTTAAGTAATGCGCATAAATTATCAGAATTCAGAACCTAAAAGTGGAAAATCTTTTATCCATTTTTAAAGCTAGTAGCCAGTTCACAACTATTTTTTGTTACTTATTACTCTCATTGCTTGCTTTTACGAGGACGATCTCATCTCACTCAATCACTCCATTACTTAGGTACCTACATATGGGGAATGCTTCGGCTACTCAGCCTTACGACCCCTATGTCATCAGTTATCATTGGCATAGATATGATGGCATATTCAATGTGTGTATCAAATACACACCTGAATATTGTACAGGCATCAAGGTATTTAAAAAAAATATTTTATTGTCATAATGAAATTAAATAAAAATGTCTATTTAGATTGATTAAATAAAATGTTTTCGTATGTTTATGTATTCCCTTTTCAAATGACGTAATTTACAAAAAAAATGTCCCTTTGAGTTACAAAAAATATAATAAAACTCCAGATTTTCAGTAACTAGCAACAACGTGCATGATCACAGCTTAGATGCTTGATCCCTAGACACTTTTGATGTGTGTATATTGCCAATCAGAATATTTACCGTACGTGCTGTTTGTTTCATCATTAACTATTTCTACTGCAAATTCATTTAATTTTACGCAGTGCAAGCTTTCGTTTTCAAGCTTTTGCACTGTGTATAACATGAAACTCATTAGTTCCTCCGCCATTTAAGTACCCACCTATAAAATTTCTTTTCACTGTGTGTTTGCCAGTACTAGAGTAAATTTTGAATGTATCTATTTAAACAGACTGCCATCTCAAAGACCCTTGATACGAACCAACTAGGTATATACTACATTTGAACTCACTGTACCAATCGTTTTAGTTTGCGAATTGAATGCCATCGCCAAAGCTCTTATAGGAAAGCTTTGAAAGCTTGCTACAGATACAATTGTGCCGGGCCGGAGCGAACCGGTCTGATGGCTGCCCGGACCGGCCTGTTTTTGTTTACGATCCGATCATTTATTGTAGCTATACCTGCACAGCAAGCCATGGCTTAAATAACTATCTTATTTTAGGAAAGGAGATAGGATGGTTTTTTTTTTGGTAATATTATTTTGATTAAGTATTATTTTTCGTAAAGGATCGGAATTTAAATAGGTATTTTATAAGAAATGTGCTAAATAGGTTCATAAAAGCTTATGTTTTACCATCTACTTATGTATTTTTTATTCATGTTTTCATCTTATACGCATGTAGAAGCATTAAGATGTCCCCTAAGACGACCCGCTGACCCTTATTAAGACTGTGATTCTTACAAAAGTAACACATTTTGGCGAAGGGGTAGCTAGATACCTCGCATATTTAACCTACTCAATTCTAACAGCTGTAGTAAAACAATCTTATCTATCAATGAAAAACACAGTAGGATCTTACTTGCAGACACAAACAGTCTCAAGAACAATCAATCAAAATCCGACTCAATCTTAACTACATCTGCATCAATCATTCAATAAAGCGAGATAGTGTTTTCAATCAGTGCACTGTCTCCCTGCCTATCGCAGAACGATGCGATCCCCACTCGAGGCGCTCAGTTATTGACCCGTCGAGCTCTCGGCGGCTATACACGTTGCCACTGCGCGCGCACCCTACCGTTCACATCCCCGGCTAGCTTAGTCTAGCTTAGACCAGCCACGAGATGCCTGCACCCTGTGACTCTTGTAAAGGTGAGACAATTTTTATAACAAGTTTTTTTTGAATTTGGAACATTTTTGTCGTCTTCTTCCTCTCCGTTATGTGTTTTGTCTTTTCTCCACGTGCTTCTTTTGTTTTTGTTTTGCCGGCTGGACTGCACCCATTTGGGGACAGTTTTGCAAATGACGCAGTTAGTGGTCTTTATTGGATGTAATTTGAGGCCGCATAGATTATGTACTGTACCTATATGTATTTGTTTTCTCTGCGGTTAAAAGAAATGGGGTTTAGGAAGGGTTAACCTTCTGGAGTAATGACTAAAGTTTCTTACTTGGTGGTGATGGTAATAAGATGGACTCTAATGTAATAACGTACGTATTCATTCAAGTGTCACATGTCTATTGTTGCCGTATTTAAAATTAAAGATAAAGATATATTATTTTGCAAATACAGGTAAAAGTCATGTTGGTAGATAATATAAATACAGAAACAGCCATATTTTGCCAATTACAAGGCATGCAAAAGTTTAGAGATTACAATTAAAATACATATTTACTATTCCATTACATAATACAATTCTAGTTCATCATTCACTAATAATTTTCAATAATTAATGTCACAATTCTAATAGTTATTTAAATACAATATATAAAATAGTCAAACAATTTCTTTTTCCAATAAAAAATCTTCAACCCTATATTAAACATTGTCTACTAAAACTTTTAAACTTCTTAATCTATTAATATTCCTAAAAGAAAGAATTAAAACTGATGTTCAAAGCACAAATTACCATTAATGCACCGATGCCCTATTCCCAGTGAGATTGTTTTATTGTTGAGAATTATTATTATAAAATAGAGAATCCTTTTTGGAGTAAATAACAAAAAAAAATCGTAAGTAATAAATAGGTACTTATATACTTACCTATCAAAAGTTAATTTGCTATTGTGACAAATTATGCCGCTGCGACGTACCTTTTAAAGACTATAAAGTAGGTAGGTAACATGTCAAGTAGGCTTAAGCTACCAATCTATAATTAAATAATGATTCCACTCCTACGGAAAGTTGAGAAGAATAAAACAATAATAGCCCGGTGTTTTGATGAGCAATCTATGTATTCAGGTGACTCAATGGAAAATTAAACGATATGAATAAGTACCTAGGACCTACCTAAAACAAAGTGGCTTTTTAAATTCGTAAATTATGTAGGTACTTTCTGAGTTAATGATGGACATTACTGGCGTTGGTGAAGGAAGACATCGTGAGGAAACCTAGACTTAGGTAGGTATAGTTTCGTAGGCACGGGCTTGCGGACGGCGAACAATGGGTAGCTCACCGTCCTATATAGACCACGCCCGGGTCGACACCGACGGCGCGTTGTATTCCACGTGCGTCTTAACGAGATATCAGCACCAATGACGGGATCCGCTAGGGCTGATGCGCCAGGGTTGCGGGAAAGTTCGAAAGGGTTATCGAAGCCCCTGGCACAGGCTACTGAAGGAACACGGGTGGGATTTAGTCAGTAAGAGTCGGACACGCCCTCCCGCTCCGCCCAGAGCGGGAGAATATATTTGATGATTTCACACCTAGAAAAATTAAAAAACAATTAGGGATAGTTAAATAATCATTTTGAAATCGCCTACTTGTCTTGAGCAAGCGTGGTGATCAATGCTCGTGCCTTCTCAATATGAGAAGAGGCCGTTGCCCTGCAGTGGTAGGTACAATAATAGGTAGACAATGTGTAAGGGGCTGACAACAGCTAAAGTGTGGTCACTGTCGGACAGCTTAGAAAAGAAAGAGAAGCGCGATGACACAAAGCTGGTAATTTTATGCAAAATATGAAGCAATTCTCTATTTACTAAAAATCTATTGATTGAACTAAAAAATTAAAACACTATCACGTTAATACAATCTTGAATCTTGAAGAACAATTCGAAAAAAAATACAGAATGATTCCATTTCTATTATTATGGTTTATATCTTTAAAATAAATTTTTAGAGGTATCTTCGTGACTTTTTTCTATCGTACCAAATTCGTTGTACCTATTATGTTTTCAACACACTATCTATCTAGCCTAAATCCTGAAGAATATCATATATTTTTCTGATTTTGATTACTGCAGTGGATCATATACTTGTAGGCATTATAAAACTTGCGTTTAGGTCATGTAGTCCTCTTAACTGTTACAAACAAAATTCATATTAAACTACTTCAATTATAACCATATTATGATCCAGATTGTGACTGAACGTGTATTAGGTACGCAATTAGGGTGCCACCCGCCACGACGCTTGCTCAAGACCGGTTGGCGATTACCAATGCTGGAAATAATATCTCCCAAAAAAACCATCGACTTCCAAAAAACACACTACAACGTGAAAAAATCCGGAAAGAAGCCGGAGACTTTGTTAATTCCTTGTTTGCCACAACTTCCGAAGTCCAAAGTTTTTTTCACTTTGTAGTGTTTTTTTTTTTGGAAGTCGGTGGTTTTTTCTGTGAAAATGTTTTTATTTTTCGTCGTACAAACAAAGTCGTATACCACTACTTGCAATGTAAATAACAGTGACAGGAAGTTATTACAACATCATCAACATACGTAAAAAAAATAAGTATTATGGAAGCTGACTCAAAAACCACTCATCAGAACTTGACCAAATTTATATGGGACCACCTGGGAAGTTATACCCTTTAAACCAAAAAAAGAATTTTCCAAATCGGTTCAGGCATCTTCGAGTAATCGGTAAACAAATATATAAAAACAAATAAAGATTCCGACGAATTGAGACTCTCCTTCTTTTTTGAAGTCGGTAAAAAACAAAAGTGTACCTACTAGGTACGCGGCACGCCTCCACGTTGGTTAAATGGAAGTTACAATTTACCATTTATCAACGAGTACCTGTCAAGTTCGGTGGTTCAGTACTAACAGGAATTTTAATTAGATTCGTTAAACCAAGAGATTTATCAGTTCCATTCTCAGTAGCCCGGTCGACGGCACAGAAAGTTCATTCAATTGTAAATTATTGTAGACCAGTTCCCACGACACGCGAGGTATCTAAAGTTGAATGTACTTACTTAGGTGGGAAGGTAGATCTATCTACTGTTGTGGCTTTGTTTTGCGTGACCATTAAATTGTAATTGTTTACGTTCTATGAACTCAATCCATGAATCAAATTACCAAATGAGAGGATTCAGTTTGAGCAAATTAGGAATAATACCGGTTCAAACTTAAAACTCAATATCCACCAGCGTATTTATTCTTTGGGGACATCTACATACCACCTTCCCTTGCCTACATCGCTATGTTCGATCTAGGGTTTTAAAATTACATCGATATTGTAAACAACAAGATCCCTATATACCATTAAAAGCTTCTCTCTTTTAGAAAGCCTGATTGTCTTGGTAACAGGAGATAAGACGACAATCGGAAACATAGATTTGGGAAATTCGATCACGATTTTGCTCCACCAATTAGTTATGCGGTGAAGAAAACATCGTGAGGAAACCGAACATGGAACATGTCCTAGAACCGAACATCCGAAGACATGTGTGACATCTACCAACCCGCACTGGGTCTGTGCGGTAGATTACAGCCCACTCCCTCTCAAAAAGAGGAGGCCTGTGTCCCAGCAGTGGGAACGTTATAGGCTAATTATGCGTGCTGTAGCGTAGATAGGTCTTATTACGGGATTCTTTGTCTTCAACCATTGCAACTGAATAAATCTTTAGGTACTCTACTAATTCCCGGCTTGGGCGGAGCACCGGCGCCGTGTCCTCGTGGAGCCGATCGGCAGTGGCGATGTCTCGCGTCCGGCCCTGGTCCAGGCCATGGTACGGAGCGAGAGGGCATGGGAAGCCGTCACCTCCTTCTGCGAAGCAGCGCTGCTCGCGAAGGAGGAGGCGGAACGCGTGAGGAAGTGGCAAAATTCGTGCCCTCACGCCCCTAGCCGCCACAGGAGACGCCCTGGGCGTCGGGAATCCCAAGCCGATTCCCAGCCACCGTAGGCGCGGGCTTGGGGACGGCGAGCAATGGGTAGCTCGCCGTTTGATAAGGACAATGCCCGGGTCGACGGCGCGTTGTGTTCCACGCGCGCCTCAAAGAGATGTCAGCAATAATGACGGGGTCCGCTAGGGCCGATGCCTGCCAGGGTTGCGGGAAAGTCCGAAAGGGTTACCGTGGACCCTGGCACAGGCAACTGAAGAAACATGGGTGGGTTTTAGTCAGTAAGAGTCTGACACGCTCTCCCGCTCCGCCCAGAGAGGGAGAAGTTATTTGATGATTTCCCACCCTCAAAAATTATAACTTTATTTTCTCTGTCGTTTTGAACCTCAGTCTGTAATGTTTTGTGCGCGTGAAGACCAGAGTCTAGTTCTAAATAAGCCTGGTGGTGGAAGGTTTGTCACCAAGTCACATACGCAGCAGCTTCATGTCAAGGAGAGCCAGGTTGGCCATAGGCTGTCATACTAATTGAATTTTCACCTGGCACATAGAACCAACAATACAAAACCTACCTACCTACGTGGTAGATTATAGATGTGTATGTATAGACATTAATGGGGAAAATAGGCTCATTATTTTATTAAATTATTAATTATGAAGAAAGTTGCTGTGAGGACTGTTTACCTGGTTGTCTCCCGGCAACCAGTTATCATAGCAAGTTTCATCAAGCTGATCTGCCAACCTCCTCCTCGGTCGAAGGAGGGTTGGCAGATCAACAACCAGATGGGATTACCCAACAAGGAACCGTGTAAGACCTGGATGAGACTCGCACAGATCAAGAAAACACAAATGGAGCGGAACAAGGACTCTGTATAGTGATGATGAAGATCATGAAACCTAGCTGATCGTATCATGATAGTAAAATGGTGATGTTGTTACAGATACGTGCGGAGGCGGGGCGGCCGCGTGCGGTGCCAACTGCACCTGCGGCCCCAACTGCGCTTGCGGTGATGGCAAACCATCTGGTCAGTATAATCATTATCACTCTCTTGCCCTAATCCCAATTATAACAATTAACATAAACCCTTTAACAACTAGAGAAAGTAAAAAGAAAATCTCCACATGGCTTCAAACACTGGATTATCACCGGACGGAAGACCTAGTACAGCAGCAGTACTCATAAAACACAAACCCACACACCATCACCCACCTACACACACACACACACACACTGTCACTCACACGCGCACACACACACACACACCCATCACACACAATATTATAATGCACAGTTATTGCATACCAAAAGAGCTGCGTGCATCTTTCATTTCTTTTATTTTACCATGTTATTTAATTTTTTCGAATTATTTAACTTATTGCACAGACTATGTTATGAAATGTACCACAAACGGGTGAAGACACTGGCTCCATCAATTATGTATGTTACACCTGTATTTTGTATCAATAAACAATCTATTATTATTATATTAATTATCCAATATACAATTATTATCCAATTTATTTGAAGTCGACGCAAATGTCTTCTTCTAATAGTCGTCATTTCGGTATTCACCCTCTTTCTAGCCATATCATCCTTCACAAAGTCCATCCAACGTTTCTTTGGTCTTCCCTTACTCTTATATAGCCATCCACGTTCAGAATCAAAACTATCCTAACGACACTTTCCTCATCCCTCCGCTTTACATGCCCATACCATGACAACCGATTTCCACACGTGTTTATAGGGTTATTGGTAAAACACCATCAACCTCATAAGAGCGTTTATAACTTATGAGTGGCAACGTCGCAATTTAGTGTCATATTTCGTGGTTATCAATTTTTAGCATTTAATCGGAGCTATATTTTAAAAATCTGTTTAATTAACTTTTTAGAATTACGTGAAAGTGTTTAAAAAGTAAGTAACCGTAATGCTTACAGTTATTTTACAATGAAAATAACGCCCTGCAAGTTTCCAATGTATTATTTGCATATAAATAGAACTGTAAACACAACGATTTCTTACCTTTTACACAGTTTTCACATAATTCTAAAAAGTTAATTAAACAGATTTTAGAAATATAAAAAATTGAAAACCACGAAATATGACACTAAATTGCGACGTTGCCACTCATAAGGTATAAACTCTCTTAAGGGGTCATTGTACTCATCATTATGAACAACTTTTACTATGGGACCAACAAAGAAATGGCGAAAAAATAAATCAGCTGGTCCCTACATTTTGACGAGTTCTGCAAACATAAATGTAGGGAACAGCAGATTTTTATAAGTATAAACATATATACACCATTACACACCCACATCTAATAATTTATAAAAATATTGAATTAGCCCTCTTTCTCACTCCTAATTTTGCTGTGCCCGACGGGGTCCATATTGATCTCTAACTGTGTTATACCATCTACGTAATACATATGGAATGCAATAGAGAATCGAGTTTTTAACGGATGGTCACCCATCCATGAATCGACCGCGGCAAGTGAAGCTTAACCTTCGAACGAGCGGTTGTTATCGTTCACCGATAGGCCCTATTTTATTGTTCTTAATGTACCTGCATATATTTATAATGTTTGTTTTTTCACAGGTGGTAAGCCATGCTGCCAGGGAGGAGGCAAAAAGTAAAATTCAAACGTCAAATTCTAAACTCCCTTTCCCCAAATGATGCTCTATTTTAAAATTATGTAATCTTTATTAAATCTTAGATTAAATAGCCGTGTAACTCATAATCATAATACAATTATAATGTAGTTGTCTTTAATATTTTTTTTAATATAACTGTTGAGTAAAAATATTGTGTCGTCATGAAATAAAATTAGTTTAAGAAAATGATAGTATTACAATGATTATAGCTTATTTAGGATAGTTTATATATTCGTCTCTGCTTATGTATTGATAAGTGTAGTTAATAACGATTGTCACATTCAGTGTTTAGCTTCGTCTCATAAAGGGATTATCCTTAGTACTTGTAATACTCATTAGTTTGGTAAGACAAGTGGGCACGCACACACACACTATGAATCTGTGTAGTGTATCTAGTAAATAAGTAAGGAGATGTTTGTGTTTTATTTAACCTTACCCCTTGAAACTATAGGTACTATGATAAAGTCATATTACAAATAAAGAACAGTAGGTACCTACCTGACACATCGAATTTTAAATGAAGCTCCGTTCCGTCCGTTCGGTCTTTCCGTTAATCCGTTCTTTTTTTAAACCTGATGGGCCATATTGGATACCTTTGTAAACTTATTTTAATATGGCTATCGTGAGAGTCAAAATGGCGGGTGTACCTTGACTAATCAAATCCTCCTATTTACCAAAAAAAATTACCTCAAAAGTACTATTTAGTACCTAGGTTTAAAAAAAATTACCTCCTTCAGAAATTATTTCTCCTTCATTAAATTATTTCAAAATTAAGGTACACCCGCCATATTGACATCAAAATGGCGGGTGTTCTATAATATTTTATTATTTAACCATTACCTACTCATAAAATATAATAACCTACACCAAAAAATTGTACCTAAAAAGTACCCCAAGTAAAAAACACACACCATTGATCAGTTGGATACTTCCTGAGAAATAAAACAACCGTGTCTTGTATATAAGTAAACACGATCACACATCGTCAGCCTATAATGTGCAACAGGCCTACTCTCGGTGAGAGGGAGTGGGCCGTAACTCACCAAGCGGGCCCAGTGCGGGTTGGTAGATGTCACATGTCTTCGAATTTGGTTAGGGTCGTAGGTTCATTTTGCCTCTCACTGGCTATCTTGTGATGCTTTTTTTTTTTTCTTTGATTCGGTTCTATTGCAGTTGGCTCCGAGGAACCTATTCTGCGTAACCTAGCATCGGCGGGGCCAGAAGGGCCTCTCGCCTTGAAATAGAGGTTTAATCTTGTGGTGCTTCAACAGCTGTTCTTTGTCAGTTCAAGATAATAAAATTATCCCATTCTATTTCTCGCGGATGTTCTGGCGAGTAGTTACTAATATCGTCCCTGATATTAGTTTATTGTCACGAGGGGAAATTGCGTAACACACTAACTGTAGGAATGGCTTTCATTTTGACAGTTCAACAACATTCATTGCGTTATTTACGTTGTTGAGCAGACAAATTTTTGGAACATATAAAGCAATGGATTAGCAATATCCTTCAAAATTATTCTGATTGTGATTCAAAGTGTATTGCGCAATTAGGGTGCTGGTACTATCTTCCAAAGAAAGCTTACCTATGTCTTGAATTAATAATGTGATGGTCTGACTATGCAGTCTAGGCCACCTGGGTACCCGTGGTACCCACAAATACTCTTTCTTCTAATCAAATGATGCAATGACTTTCAATCCCGGGCTGTCGAAATAAAAGACGAAGTTTCATTAAAACATATTTTTATTTCATACGACAATATGTATACGAATACAATAATTATATCATGGAAGCAATTAATGGGACTTGCCGTTTCAAGATTATTATAATTCACACTTATTTCTATTTGTATCCCAAATAATTAGGAATCTCTCTTAAATCCTACCGTTGCATACAAACGCAATACAAAATATCTAGACAAGTAGTCACATAACAATGCAAAATCATATCATAAGAAAAACTTAATGAAAAAGATATAAAATGAGTTCTCATTCATAACTCAGTCTCACATCAGCAGCCATATTCCTTGTTACCCGACTACGAAGCCAAAAGGAGGGTAATGCTCACGGAAAGTGATTGTTGATGTCACTACAAAAATAAATCATTCACGCTCGTTGTAGAAAAATGTAGTTAGAACATCTTCGTAATAAAAATGATCAAATACAGGCAACACTGTTGCGTTAAGCAAATTAATATCTTTTTAAAAGCGTAATAAACTACAACTACGAAGTTTGTACAAATAACAGCTTTGATACTTGCTACTTTGTAAACTTGTATAATTAAATCTTTTATTATCTATTATTATATGTTTATAACTATGTTCCACAAAATAGTTTTTAGATACCTTGCTTGGTACATAACATGTACCTAAAATAAAATCAGTATTTATTAAACACTTGGATATATTTATTAAACTCTCTTCAACTGACTGAATAAATACACCTCGTTATATAATATAGTTTCCTTTGCATACAATCTCAATTCATATAACAACATTGAAAAATATATTTCTTAATATTACTTTAACAGACTGTAACAAATGCACTTCGTTTTCAATTCCACAGTTATACATAAAAATAAAAGAATCGTACCATTTTATTAGTAACAAAATATTATCAACATGGCAACCCTGAATTTAAGGTCAAATCAAATTTTAAACTCACTCTAACTTACAAACTACAATAATAATACGGTGGAATTTTAGTGGCTCTAATAATTAGAATAAAATCCCCTCCGATATTATAATCATCATACATCAACACTATTCGAAAAAGTTCGACTGCTTAACAATTTATTTTCGCAATTGTAGCACTTACAATCAAGCAATGTCTTCAAAAAATTTCATCGTCTCATATTTTTAGGAAGACTTAAATCAATATTTCTTCTGATCCATTAAGCATTACTATGAAGCCACTGAAGTACCACCGTAACATACCTAGTTGATCACAAGTAAAACGATCACTGAGAAATCACGAGCACACTACCAGAAAAATTGCCAAATGGCATAATATAACATTCATCCGAGGTGAATTACATCCACCTTTAAGGTTGGCATACTATCACACCTGGAACACATCTATTTTATGGCTGGCAACACCCATGGTCACTGACAGCCGCCTATGGCGAGCCAGCATTGGCCATGTTGGCTAGCGCAATTTTAAACAGCCATCTTTATTTTATGGCCAGAATTCACTCTTTGGCGACTGGCTCCAGCGTACAGCTGCATTCTCTTTCAAAGAGTTATAAGTAAAGTGCTGCTTAGCGAGCGAACGTGTACGACTATTTTGTATCGGATCGACACGTTTTCCAACAGATCATTGGTAGAAGTTTCTTCTACACGAACAGATTTTTTTCTTTTCATGAAAGTTTGCATCCTATAAGCATCGGGCACTGATTGTCAGTATTGGCAACTAGCACATATCTACAGCAGCTGGCATGGGAGGCAGGCAGCTGCGGCAGGCGGCACTCACTTATGGCATTAGTTCCTCTTCACTGTCATCATCTGAATCGTATACAGGTGCTCCGTTTCTCATTTGAATGACTGACTTCTTTCTATGGCGTTGCTCCTTCTGGTCTTTGTTCATGTCTCTGTGAATAAAAGAAGGAAGATTTGTATAATTGTATAAGGAGTATGAATCTGGGAGTTAGGTGTTGTGCTATATCTTGGATGAGGGATATAAATCCCTTAAACATTAGCTGAAACTAACTTAGTTGTTCGGTCTTTTAGATAGAGGGGTGATTATCTATTTTCAAAGTCTATAATAGCCTAGACCGGTATCAGACTTACCTAGTTGAAACTGACGCTAACCTACGAATCAACAATCACTAGCTATAGAAGTTGCCTCGTATTTCTTCGCTATGACTTTCTTCGCGGTCAAAGGCAGCCAAATAATAATTACAGAAATCGACGCATTTGAATAGCGCCGATGACACTAATATACTGCATGAAATTGAACGAATTCAACATCCCCAAGGAGTCTTCTCTCAACGTCACCATAGACAGTGCTAACTATAGTGGAATCAAAATGGCCGCCATCCCTAACTAAACCATCCAATCCCAAAAACTAACCTGCCATTAAAAAGAGGACGTAACGCACTCTTGAGGCTGGTGAACAGATACGGGTACAGTCCCTCCTGACTAGCCAGCAGGTCACGAGCACTCTCCAGGGGTTCTGACAGTGATGCAGCCAGTGACTTGTCTTGAAGGTCTTCGCGGGCTGGTAGGGCTGGTCGCTTGTCTGAGGAGCAGCAGGCTTCGGAAACTGTACGGTCCAGGATGTTGTCTTTGCTGGAATGGAACGAAATTTTGATTAAAATATGTGCTGGTATTCTTCAGAAGTCGATGTAAGAAGGATTCAATGATTTTAGGCGGTGTTTTGTTATTACCTGTACCATTGGGCTTATTTAAAAGATTGTATACAGACTAGCCACGTATATTATATTAAAAAAAATCCAATAACTGGGCGCTTTTGAAATGCATCAGTTTCTGCACTACTATAGCAGCCCTGAGGCATTGTCTCTTATAATTTCTGCAATTTCTTCAGGAAACTGATATTGATAGAACCATCATCATCATCAGCCTATATTCGTCCACTGCTGGACGTAGGCCTCTCCTAGTGAACGCCACTGAGCCCGATCTTCGGCTCTCCTCATCCAGTCTCTGCCAGCCGCCTTTCGCAAGTCGTCTCTCCGCCGGCGGACGGGCGGACGTCCCACACTACGTTTGCCTAAACGCGGTCTCCAGTATAAAACTCGCTTTCCCAACGATTGTCGGTGATGAGATGTGACCAGCCCATTGCCACTTTAGCTTGCTTAGTCTTTGGGCTATCAATCAGCCAGATCGAATAGCTTACATCAATCAGCCACTTAGATCAGATTTTTTTTCCAAAATACTTCAAGGTGGCTTCTTTTAAAAGCATTATTGATACTGAGGTAACTGCAATGGTACAAACTTCAAAATTGAAAATAATGCAACACTTTCATCCAAGCAGGTTATATACATACAATCTTCAAGATTTAATTGTTGGATAGATCATCTTACCCATTATCCCCGCTGTCATCACTATGCGCCGGGCTGTCAGGCGGTGACAGTGTGACGTCACAGGGCACGCGGAAGTCGGGCAGACTGCGCGCGCACGCAAACGCGGCCAGCGCGCGCTCGCGCACGTATATAAACGGCCTTATGATACGGATGTCGTGGTCACTGGAACAAAATAAGTGAATTTATAATATTAACCACAAGAAAAAGTAAATCGATAGCTCTGTATCGTCTGTTTATCTTTTTTCATATTGATGCACGTTGGTGTGCGCCCCCGAGGGTGCAACAAAAAAAGGTAATTAATAATGTCTCCCCAATCACGGCTCGGTAGATTAAATAGTTCCAAGACAGACAGCACACACCGAATTTTAGAAATTATGCTTCTAACGAAGCAGTTCAAGAAATATTTAAAGCCAGAGTTCAGGCTCAGTTACATACTGGTCGATCAAAGTAGCTGGTCAATCGACACAAAAAGACGACGAAGAAATTCAACTAAATAGAAATTAGCACCCTCTTAGGTGCTAGTAAGAATACCCTGTTACAGCCACCTATAAGTTTAGCCAAGTGATTATGGCTATATTTATAATGTTCATAGTAACTATCTTTAATTTCTGGCTGATGTGACAATTCACATACCGCAGCGTATAATGTGGTTTCAAAGTCCTCAGAGTGCCAGCATGCATGGCAGCTGCTACGAACGCCGTAGCGGCTCGGTCCAGGTGCTGCGCAAGCGCCGCTACGCCGTAGCCGTGCGCTACGGCCGTGGAGATGGCGCGCTTGCGAGTGCTACGACACGACCAGCGTGTAGCCTCGGCTGCTAGGCTCCAAGGACTTGTGCAGGTGGTATCTGTGGAAGAAGTAGGTATGGAATGAGATTGAAGGCAGTTATCAATAAAAGGCTGGAGTCTCCTATTAAACTCTATCGGTGGACGTTGGAGACAATTTTTTAAGGTGCATTAAGCGTTCTAAAGCAACCACATCCCACCCCACGCATAGTAAGGATCTTGATGGTGATGATCTGCATACGACAAGACGCGGTTTGCGGTTGATGACGCGCTGATAAGGCTTGTGTCTGCTGATCGCAAATATCTTTCTCAATCGTCATTCCGGGTGACAGATCCGGTTTCGGTTTTTTCGACGGTCGACGCGTTGACTGCAGTAGAACGCTCAAAACTGCGAGGTTGAGTATGATAGGTCACTAAACTAAAGATGCAACATATCACTTACGATCTGCCTCGTCCTCTTCGAACTTGTCTTCGTAAATGAACTTGATGCCGAGGGTTCTGCAGTAGGCCATCAAGTGCAACGGGTCCACTTGTGAACGCGTCTCGTGTACGAATAGAGCACCTGTACGAGAAAGTGATAATTAGTAACAGTTCAGGAGTTTAAAAGATCTACATATCAGCCTAGGTTGTATATTGAATGATAGTCAAATTCTCGTTTCTTTTCTAAGTAGTTACCGTCACAGCCACTTTCCAATGACAAATGAAGGTGGAGCCTGATAAAAGATTACCTAAACTGCCCTTGTATTCACCAGTTTTATCAAACTAGTGTTTATAAAAACAGCAATAAGTCACTTTATAAAAGCAGGTATGGAATTAAATTTAATCCGGAAAAGGTTTATTAAAGTATATTTACGGCTAAATAATTTGATACTGTTTATGCCAGAGGTCACCAAATAGTTACAGTGAGGGTCCGTTTAAAAAAATAATATGACTGTTGCGGTCCGTTTAGTAGTCGCTGCTAATGATAGCAGTTATCGGATAATCGGGCGCTTATATACCTAAACTTCTTCAATGATATGGACATTCCTTTCTGAATAAATAAGTAATGTCGGGTACCTGTACCTACATTCATAGCAAATAAAGTTCTGATCCTGATTCCTGGGATTGAACAATTTTGTAAAAACAACTATAACAAACTTAATTAAATTATGGCAGTGGGTATTTTGATTTACTATCTTTATTTTATTCAAAACAAATAGAATATCAATAAAAAATGATGTGCACAATGAAGTCAAGTAGTGATTGATATATTCTATCTAACAGATTACGATTAGTGATCAAATCAACTAATTTATTGTATTTTATACGAACAGAAGACTAAAAAATATTAATATTTTTAAGATATATGTTTTTTCTCAACGAGTTCTAACTATATTTAGTATGCAGGTAACATTTTTAGCAATCTCACGAATTTCAAACGATTCCGGGATCCGGGATTCTGAAAGGCAACTCCGTATTATTCTTTCATGGGAATAAAAGTGAAATTTAGGTATATTAGCGCCAGATTATCCGATCACTGATTATTAGCAACCAAGATTTTTTTTAAGTAAGAAATTGGTAAAAATAAAAGAAACCCTGCATATTTTATATTAAGTAATATAGAACAAAATTAAAAAAGTAAGTAATTAATATTTGTGAAAAAAAATAATTTCTTACTTTGGACTATCTGAAGCCGAGTAAAGTTTTTATTTTATTTTATTTTATTTCTTCAGGATAACAAACAAATTGCGCAATGCATAATATTTAGATACAGATATTTTTTATAACACCTAAGTAATCACGCAACCAGCACCGTTATCCACAAATTGATACAACAGTAAAAGTAGTTTGAGCAAGATCCAAGCAAACATAGCAAACAATTATTGTCTATCATAACAATACCTAACTAGGTTTAGTGAAATAACATGTTACAAACTAAATGTGTGAATATAACAACTAAAACTATGTGGTAACTATTTGAAGGGATTTTTTATGAATACTATTCATAAACTGTGCGAGTGACAATGCAAATATGTCAATATCAGCAAAATTATCGTTGTAACTTATCATTAGTCGACGTAAAGGAGCTCGTTCTCCTGCGTTGGTTCTGCACCGCTTCGGCGCGAATAGACTGTGAGTGTAAGTATCACGAATACGTTGGGGCGACTAAAGTTGGTGCAAGTTAAAACATTTTTGTTTTTAATTTTAATAGATTAGATTAAGATTAAGTTATACAATGTTACTGTTTACTCAAGCTCCACAAAAAATTGGTGGGCGGTAAGGATCCGGACCGTGGTACGCCATTTGGTGACTATACTATGCTTATGCCAATAGGTGATATTCTTACCAATACTGAAGTGTGTGCCTTTAGCCCTGGAGTAGAGCTGGTACTGGTGCAAGGTATGCAGCAAAGCGATGGAACCGCTTCCTCCTGACACACAGATCAGAACCTTGTCTCCTGGTCGGATCATGTTGTACTCGTGGATGGCCTGTAAACAGAACAGTTTGATTAGGAAATGCTGTCGGTAATGATAAACATTATCGAAAGATAGTTGACGAAGATGACGAAGTTGTTTGGAAGAAAAAGACCGGACAAACTACTGAGTCGATCCCCAATAAAATGGGATAAGGGCTAGAGGTCCGTGGATTCACGATGATTGTCGAAAGATTCTTTTGAAACCTCTTCTTTTTTAAAAGACTCTTCTCATTTTGAGTGAAAAGGTGAGTTGTTTATAATTTTGGTCACTTTCTCCAATTCTACTGATTGCTTCCAAATACCGAAATGTTTAGTCAAGTTAGGAAATTAAAAAATATCTTTAGCTACCACATGGTACCTATATAAAACGTAAATCGGTCAGCTACAATATTTAGTTTCCTGTTCTTTTTTGTATATAAAGACTTTTTTTTCTGGAATTCAATGCTGTTATCTAACCCCATGCCTCAGATCTCAATGTTGAATATTGTACGAACCTCAACAGTGGGTTTCCACACGGCTCTGGGCGGGCAGTGCCAGTTGCTGTCATCATCCAGGGTCAGTTCTGTGAGTGACGCGTCACTGCAGGCGCTGCTGTCTTCGTGTTCTTCACGATCTTCTTCCCAATGAGGTTTGAAGGTGGGGCATTCTGACTCACTGCAAAATATATATTTTTTCATTAGGAAAATATTAAACGAGGGCTCAAGATGCTGAGCAAGGAGTTTCTATTACATGGTGATGAACGGTCGCGAGAGAATGTTGCCATTATTTCTCTACCATTACATTTATTTATTTTGTAAAATGGGAACGGACCTTTCGACTATACCTACGCACAGGTGCTTTTGACATAATAATAATGAATTCCACAAAAAGGCAGAGACTGTTCAGGATTTTTGATTCGGTTTACATTAGGTAATACTCAAATTCTTCATTATTATAAAACTTCGTTAACACAAATTTCACTTCATGTGTCATAAATTCGTTAGTATTACCTAACATTTTTAACAAGATCTGTCGATCGAACTTATTAAGTTCGGTAATAAAGTAATTGTGTCTCATTAGCGACAGTTGAGCTCTTATATGATACATTCTCATGAGTCCCAACAAAGTCAGGAGTAAAACAAAGCATGATAGGCTTTAGTACTAAGTCAATCAACTAACCTCCTATCATAAAACCGTTCATCAAGGGTCCTCTGGTCGGTGCCATACCCGCTGGAGCGAGAGCTCCTGTCGGAACAGCTCGACGACGCGTTGGACGATCGACTGCAACGCTTTGTGTCAACTACTGTCGTTGTGGCTCTAGAACAATAGGTTAGGCCATAAGTTAGTATGGAAGAGACGGTTTGTTTTAGTCGAATGGAGAAGAAAAGAGAAGTTTTAGGATAGAGCCGTATGGTTAAAGGCAAAGAATTGGCTGCCAACATAACTGCGTAACTCGTAAAGCTAGAGGTAAGTCAAGTAAAAAAGTATTTTTTATTGTGTGGAGACTCGTGGAAACTCTCCGCCCGAGGAGGCAGTTAGGGGTGTCAAAAACGTACAAATCTACACTACACAAAAGCCATTCTCGCCAATTTAAGACGGCCGCTTAGGTCTCTCTAGTGGAACGCACCAAATCTTCTCTTGCGATTGTGCCAATCCGGGGAACAACGTACGGATAACTAATCTGTTTGGATGATAATGGCAGCATTTTCTCACGACCATCCAACAATGCCTATGTTGAGCAGTGAATTTACTTGTTGAAACATGTGATTATGAAACAGAATATTGAAATCCATCGTACTATTTCGTAGGTACCAATACAACGTTCTGTTTCAATACCATCAAGTGCATTGACATAGTTACGAATGATGTGGTAGAAACAAAATGGCACGTGACGATCTGAACTTGGGATCAATCAAATAAAGTGACACTAGCATCGATGTTAATATTGCGGACGTGATTGTTTTGTTGTTCCCAAAGTACAAGAAATTCTCAGTAATTTAAAGTGAAATAATGTGATCATGTATGGAAGAAAAAACTCATCAATTAAAAAAAGTTTTTAAAGAAATGGTAGCCAAAAAAAAAATTTTAAACTTCTATCCGCGTTAAAAGTAACAACTGGATGTCAGAATGAAATATTGTTTTAGTGGAATATGAGATGCTTGGGCGACGTGCTTTGATTTATTGCCAAAACTTTACCCGTGGCCGTCGTGGCCATTTTGGTTTGAATTTAAACTTCATTAAAATCTTGCCAAGTCGTCGGCAGTTCTAGTATATGGTTTAATGACCTCCTAACTGCCGTTCCGCGAAATGCAATGAAATTAGTTGAAATAGAAACCGTGTTTTATTTTTATGAGTTCGTATATTTTTAAAGAAGAACACTCTCTGACTTGGTAAGTTCATTCAGAATCAATTTATTGAAGTAGTATTTTAATAATCTTGGCTTACGTTCAGCCGTGGTAACGCAACAATATTGGCTTACCTACATGATGATCTAGAAATGGCTAAGCGTATGTGATTGCTTCTACAGTAACTGCTAACGCATTTTACATACCAGCCTTTTCATGCTAACAGTAAAATATTAAGAAGCAGTTAAAGGTCTTTATAGGTGGCCATTAAAACCATGACGCCATTTCAATGAGCACTAATGAGAGTCCATTTCAAAATAATCAGTTTAACTTAGGAACTTACCGATTCTGTCTTTCAGGGTCTTCAACAAACACGACTCTGCCTTGGTCATTGCTATCGTACCTCTTGGTCTGTCTCACATGGTCTCCAGAACAGACTGGTACACCTTCGATGATGTCGGGCACCTCGCTCTTCTCATGCTTCTGGCATATCCGCATTCTGCCCGGGCACTTTCTGGTCTTGTTTGTTGAATCTGCAGGTTAGTTCGCAAATGTTAAAAAGGTATTTTTTGTGCTAAGCTTGAATTTCTAAGACTTAGGAAAAAAACTTACCACAATTTTATTTTTTAATAAAACTTTGCAAATTTGTACTTATATTTTCTATTGGGTTTACAATTGAATGCAATTTTAGGGTAAAAACTGTGCCCATGTGATCTTATTCAACGAAAATATACTTCGCACGTACTTAACATAATAACGTAGGTACCTACTTAGCACAGTTCCGAATCTTCCGGTTTTGTCAAAAACTGGTCACAGTCTGCCAAGTACCAGAAAACTGATGATATCTTCATCAATTTTATTATCATCTATTGACATTGAATTGTACGGTGTCGACGACTCGAATAAACGTGCAAAATTTATTGACACCACTTACCAGACTGATTGTATCCGGGTTCATTCGGAAAATTGAGAAATAAACAACTGTAAACTTACCTATTTCTAAGAATGCATCGGTTTCTGTGAATGTCATGTTGATGCCACTGTCTTGCGAACTCACTGAAGGATTTTGGCACCAGTTTTTCTTGGTACCACATTGTTTGCAAGCGACGTCAGTACAACTCGCTTCGTCGTCCGACAATTTGTTTGAACTCAAAGATTTGGGAAGAATCGGAGAGTTCTGTGTAGTGACAACTTGAATTATAGTATCGGGTGTCGAAGTCTCACTTGAATTGAAGGAGATACTGTTTGGTCCTGAGGCCTCGTGCGAAGGTGTGCCATGTGCTGACTTTGGCGAATTTGTTGATGGAGAACGCTTGCAGTAACGACTGTCATCTTCATCGTACTGAGGCATCAGGATAGGACTAGTGGGACACTTTCTCAAACAAGACGTCGACTTTTTGAGATCCAATCCCAGTTCTGGCCCAGAACCGATTCTTTGTCTTCCAGTTTGCGGCGGAGAACTCTTGCGGGAACACGACCCATTGTAATCCGGTGAAATCATCTCGTCAACTTGATTGACCATCTCGCGAATTTCGTGTTTCACTTCCGAAGCCATTTCTCTCGACATACCCATTAAATACTCGGCTACGTCTATGACTGATACTGAATTCTTATCGCTCTGACTAGAATTAATTGAGTTCATGCTAAGATTCGACTGTTCGAGCAAGTCTGAATTCTCTAAGATATCGTCTACTTTGGATATTACCTCACGGATCTCTGACTTTATTTCTGTTGCTATTTCTCTGGTCATTTCTTTGACGTAGGCCTGGATATCCTCTGAGGTTTGAGAGTTTAATGAAGTAGTTGGTGATGTGCGGCCTACTTGGCTGCAGTCAGATATTGATGTACTGCTCTGTGTACTGTAGAGGAACGCCTTTCCGGGTGAGATCATTGGGTCATCTAACGACTGCAGGTCTGTTTGACTGCCACAGTTACAAAAGCCTGATTTCTCTATGACATTGTTCGGACTGGTCTCTTTTAAGCCCAAGTTCAATTTTGTTTGTGCGCTTAGTGCTGCAGGAGGACTGTCAGAACCCAAACTATAACATCTTGATCTGATTAGCAGCGGTTGTCTGTTGTGGGGTATCAAACGTAACGGTGATACAGACTCCCCAACAGCAAATTGCACCGGAAGTGGCGTCTCCAATTCTTCCCTATGAGTTTCCCGTAGACTTGATTCTCTTGCAAAGGCCTTTTGTTTTTGTTTCAGTCTAAATATATGGCAGTCGTCTATGGCTGAAAGACTAAAATGTCTTGGCGAAGATCCCAAAATAGGCGATGAAGTAATGGCAGATCTCGTATTCAGATTGAGGCTCTTCCTAGCTCCCGTGTACCCTGATGGGTCAAATGGCACAATATGTTTGACATTGCCCGATCGACCTAGAAGAAGGTCGTGGGCTTCTTTGGGCAGCATAAACCATCTAAGATAGTCTATGCGTGGGTTAAAACTGACTTCTGGCTCAGCTGTTGAGCATTTCATTGCCAGTTTTCTCGCTCTGTTAAATAGATTCCTCGCTGTTTGCAGAGTTTCGGTGTGTGTTTGAGGGAATATGCCTGGACCTGGAATTGAAAACAAATGTAATTAATAACAAAGTCATTGACGTCATATGTTTTAGATTTGAACGTGTAAATAAAAGTGTAAACTGACCAGAAATTCTTCTCTCGTGTGCAGTCATCTTTCCGTCATTGAACCTCAGTGAGTGCAATGACTTTCTGTCTCTCAGTACTGCACAGCTGTGATGTCTCCACTGGCCAGTTTCAGGGTTCACGACGTATTGTGGCAGTATCTTCCAGCCTTCTGTAGCGACCATCTTCAAGGCTTCTAGAACGAATGCCAGCTCAGAATCTGCCGTGAAGAAGGGTAGAGACACTCTGCAGAACCCAGGCCTTAAGTGTTCATTGTAGATGGGCACTTCCGGCGCTTTCACATCACTCATTTTTCTCACCCGAGCGACTGCTTTTTGCCTGTAAAATAAATTCCATTCATGCGGTTGCGCGTGTTGGTTTTTTATGAGCGCGCAAATTATTCGGCCTTGAGATACAATTAACAGATTTGTAATATAAACAAACATAGTCCAAATGTTGTGCTTCTAAAAATACAGTCGACGTTCAAAATGTTTTTCTATTCGTATGTTAATATATGAATACTTTGGAGATATACCAACGATCGGTTGGCGCTGAATTAAAATTAACCTCGTACCTACATATTTCCGCCATTAAACCTTTGTTATTTTACGACAAGTGTCAATAGACAAGACGACTATTAAAACCATTCATAACAATCATTCAAAGTGAGTTTAAACCAGATACGCTTATCACCACCTGAATTTACCAGTATTACTTATTTTCTCATAATAATTCTCACAATCAATTGAGCCTTGAATTTCTATTGGCGCCTTAATTTTAAAGTTTTCCAATATACTCACGCTTCGACATCTAATAGTTTCTCATATTCGCGTAGCAGTTGGTCGTCAATTCCAAGGATATCAGAGCCGTAGTTCAAGTTGCTAGAAAGTCCCCCTCTTGCTTGGATGCCAAAGACATCATTCAAAACTGCACAGATGAAGTTGTGATGCAGGAAGGTTCCTCGTGGGTGTTTCACCATCAAAGAGAAGATGGGAAGCCTCCTCACAGTTGGAGACAGGTTCCCCAGAAGAATCAGCTCCGGAATATTCTTTATGTGAGAGATAACTTGCCTGGAACAAAAGACGTTCAGAATCAACACACAAATAATTCGTTTTTTATCGTAGGCACAGATCGTAGGCGTATAAAGACCATTGTCCTAACACTTCCCAGCTTCTCTTTACACAAGTTATTTGTGTAAATACACGTAAACATAAATTGAATTATATCGGTCTCTTATCAAGGCGCTTGTTGTCGTTTCATATTATGGAATTTCCGAAATTGCAGAGACAGAATTTACCTCAAGCTACTAAGGTTTGATTAAATATTTCTGGATGAATGTATTCAGTATGACACCTTCTAGACATGCACATGATACACAAACGTGACAATAACACGCCATAACTCTCTGAAACAATAAAACAATCTGTGTAATGTCATCTTCATTCATCAAATCATCACTCATGCTAAACAATTTCACGTTACACCGAACGTGGTTTATAAGGTTCCGTTCAGCCATCGATTAACGAGTAGAATCACTTATACAAGCTATACGTTAATTATATCTGCATAAGCCGTCACTTAGTACATAAAGTGCCATGCCAAGGTCTCTGTGGGACCGCAGCAATAAAAGGTAGAAATCAATACAGCAACTGTAGTGGATTTCGCTGTAAACATGCTGGGTTTATGACAAATATACAGGGCGGTTCTTGCTGTTCTCTTCCCTTTTTCATAATGCTTATTAGGTATGTTAATAAAATAGGACTCTACTAACTCTTCATTCAAGGGTTTTTCAACGAGTTCTTTTTTCATAGATCATTGGCTAGATAATTCTTCTTGTGTATTTCGATGGCCTACATCCTTATAATGATTCATACTTCATTGGTCTATATTTTGACTTGTTATTTCGTATTTCGTTTGTTCTATGTCAACTTCTTAATTATCAATAATATTATCAACCTTCACATCTCCTGAACCAACCTAAACAATGTTATGTTTAGAAAATGTAATTACTACTGACCCACTGATTTTTACGACTTGCCATACGATTTACGATAAGCATACGAACATACAGTACTTTTGTACTTTACGTTGTCAATACCTATTTCTTGTTTAAAATGTTAAATGGTGACTGCTGTTCTAAAAATAAGGCAATCCTGTGTCCAATAATTCAGTTGGTTGTTGTTATGTTATACCGCTTTTGAAGCTGTTGGTGTATTAGGACACATATTTTCATTTGACCTTTTCAAAGCAAAATTAGAATCTGCTCAAGAATTCTACGTTAGGTTTGTAGTTGAATTACAAAGGATTGTCCAGCATTAGACGCCTTTAGGTTGAATGAATGATGCTGGCGATGATTATGTTATAAAAATGAAAGCTAAAATCGGAACAGCCACTTGGCATCCACAGATTCTGTTTCAACCACAAATATACTATCACTATCGTAAATAATGATAAATGCTCCAAGAAAACCATGTTTCACCAACTGAGCCAAATCTAAAACAATTCTAAAGCAATATATTATATTTCCATCCTTCTACGTTCTTACAATTGCAGAGACTTTAACGTCACTGAGCAGGAAATAGATACTGATTTCAAAGTATTGATGGACTATTTACGGCAAACGGAAGTACACTGCCAAGACCAACCTGACGCGAATGAATACAGCTCATTGTTGGTGTACTATATTTAGAATAAGTCATCAGCCTTGAACTCGACGAACTGTCACCTCGATTTGTACTCAAAATGGTTGAAATACAACATGATTGTGTTGTTGTTGCCAAGGAGAGGTTTTATCAATCGTTGGTATAAATTTGTTTTAAGTTTTGATTATTAAAATTTTACTTAATAAAATCAATGATATGAGTAATTATGATATTAGTTACAAGCGTTTGAAAAGACCATATCTAGCCAATGACATAATAAATGACTTAATTTTTGCTAACACGTTTTCTTTAAGACCCACAATGAAACGTGCAAACTTTTTGATCTACAGCAGTACTTAGGTCAAACGAAAGATAATTTGTCAATTTTATGACGACCATTCAAAACAAAAGAAAGTTATACGAGAATAGTACATATGGGTCACTTTATGGACAATATGAAAATCGATTCAGTTGCCAAGTAATGTGGGACAGCACTTGAATCTGCCCGAAACTAGGACACGTCCTCTACCTAATAGTACAAATGATCGTGACACTGTATCTCTGTAAGTTAACTATGACGACAAATATGTTAAAACCAAATACGAATCATACAAAAATATAAAGAGGGAAGTATTGAAAAAACATCTCACAACACAGAATGTGAAAATTATATCATAGTAGTTAAATATCCGGGATATTTACGCTACGAAGTCTTAAAAATTAACTTTTATCGTACAATTTCATAGAAGTTTCATAAATTACGGCCATAAAACTATCGAAATCTTCTGCAGTACCTACTTAATCCAAAAAAGAATATTTTAAACTAAGAAATTGAGGTCGGTGAAGACATAAAACTATCTTTGGATGGGAACATTCGACTGGATACGGGTCCCAAGACTATACCATATCTGGCTAATGTTTGGACTCTTGCCAAACGCTTAATGGCGAAACTTTAAGCCCCTAGTTAAGATAGTATCACTATTGGTGATATTTTAAGTAAATTCTATTAATAACAGTATTTCTCTGAGGTCAAGCACTGAAGTTGGTTCTTTATCTTTTACAAATAATAAGAATTTTAAATTTTCAAATTACAGTCTCGCTTTGGACAAGTCACCATCACCAATCTTTTCTACATTTTATTGAACTATCTCATAGTTTTCCTCAATGTTTTCAAACCACTGTCATTCTGTTCAGATTTTCTCGTTTACGTAGGTAAGCTTGAAATAAATGTCAAGTAGAATTTTTCTGAACAAATATATGAAGTCGGAGTTTTTCAAGATCTTTCTTTATTGTATTGAATCGGAACAGATGACGTGTTTGGATAAAGGCTGTGCTGACGCACCCCACACTGCTTAAACTCCATTTGAATTCAAATCGGTCTGGAAGTAGGGCATTATGTATACTTCCACATATTTAAATAAGCTCATCTATTGCATATTGCTTTACGTGTGATGATGGGTGCAGGCAGATAATGCAACGCAAACGAAAATGGCAAACGCAAATCAAAATTATTTTCTTTCCTGGAGAAGCTGATAACTTTTGTTAAACTTAATTTATACCCGGAAGAAATAAGAAATACATCATTCCTGCTGCGGTGATGAACCTACTAAATGTCTTCAATATAAATGGCTTGTCAAGTGCCGGAATGAGCATAACCTTTGACTTTTCTGATTTTGGTTTTGACTATATGCGATAAGTATACATAGTTATCTCCAGCTTTATTTACGTTTCCATGGCTGCCATCTACAGTTAACTTCATTCAGGCTCCGGGAAAGAAAACACGCCAATATTTCAGTTTAACAGCGCCAGTACGTAAACAATTGGCCCACATCGGATACCTATGAAACAGTACATTGCTGATGGCCTCGAACGAGCCAATAAACTAAGCATTTACGACGCTACCGGGATAGGGTTGCCTTGCAAATAATTGCACCAAGGTCTTGAAATACCGGTATTTTTGGGAACCGGTACCATTGGCCTTGGTGTGATACCGGTACCAGACGTAGTACCTGTACCATTACTGCCGGTACCAGACGCAGTACCAGGACTATAGACTTTCTAATCCGTATCGGTACTGTATCAGTACAAAAACTGGTACTAAACCAATATTTCCGTAAGTTAGAGCGAGAAAACAGATATATTAAGTAAAAAGGATAGTTAATAGGCATTAGAAAAATATCTGGAAAGGAAAAGGAAATTTTTCTGGTCTCTACTAGTCCTTTCGCATTGTTTCGTCTTCTTCCGCCTTGTCTAGATTATGAAACACATTTTTCAGCCTGCGTGTTGATGAGTCACAATGATTCGAAATTTGAACTGCTCATTAAATATGTTCTCTCTGGTATTTGACATCGATTACATATGAAAACTGCGTCACTGCAAAGAAAAAATCTCTTTTTGTAAACAGAAAAGAGACTTGCGATGTTTGCCAGAGCCACGGGAACCTCAACTTGCACTGGCAAGCATCGCAAGTTTATATGATCTGTGATCGCAAGATACACAACTCAGCCCACTATCGACCTCCGGTCTCCGGAGGGGAGTAATGTAGCGGCATCTACGTCGCCACATGCACACTACGCATCACACTGACGTCACGCAAAATCCTGCATCTCGCAAGCACAGTTTACCGCTCAACTAGCATACAATACAACGCCCCGACAGTTGCCCACCAGACACGACACCCGTCTGGTCGGAGGATCCTCCCTTTTCTATGGAGGTATGATTGAACTTTACACCCTGTTAGTTAGGACCACCGCATATTATCGATTTCAGGTCTAATTTCATCGTGTTTTTTATGGTAAATAATTAAATTAAATATGATGAAAATTGTAGTCTGCAAATTGGCAACCCTACCCGGGTTCCGGGATCTACCGAGCACGGGTACGCTGAGCCAACTATACGGAGGGGCTTCCATATAGCAAAATTAACCTTTTTACCAGGATTTCGGTGTAAGCTTACCTAGCCGTGCCCGAAAATATAGTGCCCCTTTAATATTAGGTCTTTACCTATGAAATTGCCGTTTAGTAATCTATATAAATATTTTTTATTTCCATCAATCAAAATATGCACCCATGCAATCGATTCATATCTGCCAGCGCAGTAATTTTTCAATGCCCTTCTTGTAGATGTCAGGTGTACGGGAGACAACTCTTCAAAGGCATTTTGTACTGCCTCTCGGGTATTGATTTATTTCCTGCCAAGAAGTAGTCCAAATTTTGGAAAAAGTAGAAGTCTCTCGGCGCAAGGTCTGGCGACTACGGTGGATAACGCAAAACTTCCAACCCTAGCTCTTGTAGCTTAGAGACAGTCTGTTGTGCCGTATGAGGTCGAGCGTCATCGTGTAGGAGAAGCGGGGACGAGCGATTAACCATGGCTGACCGGAGATTTGCGAGCTTCTCCATCATTGTGCCCAGTCCCTCACAGTACACATCCGCAGTAATGCTGGTGCCATTTGGTAAGAAGCTGTGTTAATTATACCAGCACTAGACCACCAAACAGTGACCATGACTTTTTTTGAGGTAAGTTTTCGTTAGTGGCATTGCCTAGGCGCTGAACCAGAGTCTAACCAACATGATCACCGCTTACGATTATCTAAAATAATTCATTTTTCATCGCAAGTGACAATGCGGTTCGAAGTCCCTTCGTTCTGTGTCTGTTAAGCAACGCAAGGCATACCTCAACGCGTTCGTCGCGCTGGCAATCGTTCAGTTCGTTCGGCACCCACTTATCAAGTTTTTTTACCTTGCCAAATTGACGCAAATGGACCAATATTGTTTTGATGCTAACGTTGAAAGCTGCTGCTAACTCAGCCGTAGATTGAGTATCGTCCATACTACTATCGCCTTTAATTCGTCGTTGTTGACTTTAATTTTTGGGCGACCACGGGGTTCATTTTTTAGATCAAAATTTCCATGTCGGAAGCGTTCAAACCTATAGACACGTAATTAATGTTGCGAGCCGTTTGTTTGGCACTGCTACCGCGACGGAACTCGTATTTACTCGTATTTTCATATTGATGAAAAAGATACAAATGTATTGAAAACAAAACAATATTCAATAAACAAATGACTGAATTTGAAAATAGAATTCCATATTTTGGCTAGTATTGTAAAACGGCATCTTCATAGGTAAAGACCTATTATTATGAGACAATCATGTTTTATGATGTTGTTTTCTTTCGGTTTCGGTCTTTTTTAGAGGATTTAAAAGAACAAAAGTTCTGGGCTACTAAGGAATCGTTCGTTAAGGAAGATTTGGTTTGTTGCTGCGCCTATAGAAGTATTAGAAATAAAGGGTTTATTTGATCTTAAAAATCATCAGAACAAAAAATCATAAAAGTTTAGTGATAAATTAAGTTCAAGAGAAAATACATGTTCAACGATTGATGTCGTGACTTCGTAACAGAAAATATTCGTGTCATGCACAGCCGAATGAACTTGTATTGAATTATCACCAAACCAGCTGTCACCACGATAATATAACTTGGAATTACTTATGTGGAAGTTGACAGCTGTTTTCATTCTGGAGTTCAGCCGATCTATTCTGCAAAATCTCACCGTGAAAACTGAAGTGAAGTGAACTTGAAATTAGCTGTCATTCCACCTGTCGTGCGATTCTGTAACCACCTCACCGTGAAAACTTAGGTGAAGTGAGCGTGGAGTGAGCTGTCAGTGTCGTCCCACTGATGCTAGGGATTAACCAAGCATTACATTTACAATCATAATCGAGATTTTAATAATATTTTTTATGTTAATTCTATTGATAATTTTATATTATTTCAAAGATAGTATATAAGTTTCTAAAAAAAAACGACATTTGTTTCTAACAGAATTTCTGTTTTGCAATTTTATTTAAAAACCCCGAAAATAATAATGTTTAGCCACTTAAGTACATTATATTAGCTTTGAAATATAATATAAATAATAAAATGATCAATTGAATTTACATAAAAAATATTAGTAAAATCTGTATTCTAATATTGTAAATGTAACGTTGGTTAATCCCTAGCATCAGTGGGGTGACACTGACAGCTCACTCCACGCAAGTTTTCACGGTGAGTTTTTTACAGAATCGACCGGCTGATGCTAAAGATTGACACTATTGACAGCTCACTTCAAGCTCACTTTCTGTGGACGGTTGTATCGTTCAAGGGTAATTCGATGTACCGTACGAGACTCTGGTTTCCGTACGTCCTTTTCGGGTAACCACTGAAAATCAGCGCTGTGCTGTGGGTCCCCCATAACACAGCATCATGCTGAGTGGAAGCCTTCTTGTCACAGTCATGACGTGCAGCTGTCGACGATTTCTGTTTTGTGCTCGTGATTAGAGATCTCTTTGTTATTTTTACTTTTTTCTTAATTATTAGAGCTAATTATCTTTTTTGTATGCACGTGTTTCTGTGACAAATAAATCTATTTTACTTTCTTTTCTTTTCTTACTTCACCCAAGTTTACACGATGAGATTTTTACAGAATAGATCAGCTGTTATTAAGATGGATACTCAATTGTAATCCGTCAAATTGAAATTTTCTTTGGTTTTTTGCATAGGTATCGCAGCTCTGTTTTACGTCGTATGTTGATCAAAATGCGATTCGCGACTGTAGTAATTATTATATTCACTGAATAATAACCATCGATTTCATATCAATCGTCACCAATTAGTTCCACCTAAGAATTTTCATATGAAATATTCTGAAAAACAGATCTGCAATATGCAAAAATCCAAAGAAAATTTGACGGGCTTTATCTGAGGATTCACCTTAAGTTCCAGCGTATTTACCAAACCTTTGACAAAACTCATAAATCATCTCACTTCTCACAGTTACCGCCTACACGCTCCACTATTCTATCAGCTGATATACTCACGCATTCTATTTCTTGACCAACGCGGAAGATCATGACTTCTCATTTAAAAAAATGTATGCGAAAATATTTGTATTCGTTTTGCTGCGGAATTTAACAAGACGTGTTTAGTAACACAAAATAAAGCGAGTCTAAAGTTACGAGGATGTTAAAGGCATTAGAAAATATGGCTTTATTTGGCAGTGAACAATATTAGTTCTTTCATAGTAATTCCAAAGAGCAAACTGATGGGGTTCCATGTTCGCATATGTCTAAAATCCTTTAATTAAAATAATCTTCGACGAGTACAATATCGGATCAGTCATGGTCAAAGTTCCTACCCGTTTGACTATGACTGATCCCGATTAGTTTGCTTCTTGGAATTACTAGGAAATAAAATAAGTACAACATTTATGTTGTACTTATTTTTTTTCCTATTTTTTTTTTTTTTTTGTTGTTTTTTTTTTTACAAATCGGAACCCTCGTTTTTAAACGAGGGTTCCGATTTGTCAAAGAACAACGCCTACCTACCTATTTTTTACACGCTAACTTTTCATGTAATGCGTACTGTAATGGTCTAATTAATAATAATAATAAATATGAGACAACATCACAAGGTCTTCGGGTCCCGAACTAGGCAGAGCCTGTTCTACGGTAACCCGATGACTGATATACATATACACACCCAGACACAGGTCAAACAGACATGTTCATGCACACAAATGTTTGACTTGTCCGGGGATCGAACCCGGGACCAGCGGCTCAGAAGGCAGCGTCACTAACAACTGCACCAACCGGTCAGTTAACACCATTGAGATGACGACAGCATACCAACAAAATCGAGTTATTTTTGGAGTAATTTGTGCCACATATTTACACATGTAGACCATCAAAACACATGTAATTGTTGATTACGGTAGCACTCGATCATACAATGTCATGATAATGGTATTGAAACCAACACCGTACAAACATACATTACGTCATCGCTTGCTCAAAGCTCAGCCCCTTGTGTTCACTACCCTCGATGTACTTATCTATAGGATGACTAAGTAAGGTGAGGAGGAAACTGTTTACTCGCAATTTTACTGTGTATCTAAGTTATGCGTTGTGCTTACATGGTGTTTTTATTTAAATCTAATTTAGGGGCTCGTGGCAAAATAATTAAAGCCGCACAGGTAGCTTGCCGAGGTCGGTCCGTGGATGGGTGACCATCCATTATGTATCGAGACCCCTTCTTGCCTCGGAAAGCACGTTAAGCCGTTGGTCCTGGCTGTCACTCTTGGATCTTTGACAGTCGTTACGGGTCGTCAGAAGCCCGAAAGTCTGACAACCAGTCTTAGCAAGGGGTATCGAATTACCCAGTAATTGGGTTGAAGTTGGGAAAATTGATCTACTTACTTACTTTTTTTACTTTAGACTATTTGGTCTATATTAATTTAACATCAACCCGTGCTGTTTCAACACTGAGGGGCAAAGGGCTCCCTCCATTCCTGTTATAGTCCAATATTTCATGAAGTAGCCCAATTGATCTCTCTATGGCTTAGAAGCATTATCTAGCGCGGTCATCTAGTCTATTGATCAAGATGGAAGTTAAACCGTTGTCAGTATCCTTTCAAACATACCCAAGTCAGAAAGAACACGTGCAATTTTGTTCGCAGCAATAACAACACAGTTGTAAATTTTTATAAAAATAAATGGTAACGAGCCAGCGCCGCCCGTGCAACGTGCAAGTGAAACACGCTGCGGAACAAACAGATAAACATGAACAGATACACGCTTCCAGTTACGAGTGTGAGTTACGATGAGTTTGGCATTGATATCGCAACGCAAAAATTATAATTATGAAAAATTCGTGTAATACTGAATGAACGAGACTTGTGTAGCACTTTTAAAACACGCGGTTTTTGTGGCTGCAGTGCCGATATAGTTAAAATAGCAGTATTAAAAACTTAACCTACGTCAAATCGTAAGGTTAAAAAACATAATTATACTGGTTAAAATAGCACAGTTTTTAAAAAGTTAACCTACGTGAAATCGTAAGGTTTAAAAAAATGACATGCTGGGTTAAATAGCAAAGGTTTTAAATATTTAACCTACGTCAAATTGTAAGGTTCAAAAATCATATACTGGTTAAAATAGCACTTTTTTTTTAACTTAAGCTACGTTAAAACGTAAGGTTAAAAAAACGTATATACTGTATAGAAACATTTTCCATTGGATATTTCTACATTTAGGAAAGCATTTTGAAAACCAAATCTAGTTTATTCGTAAAGCATATGCAGTTATTGACATTGGACTGACCAGAAACGGTGTAATCTCCCATAATTTGTTTTTATTTACTACGTTACTGCTTCTATATATCCGACAGCGACAATGTAAAATGCGACACAAAAACGAAATTGCGAGATTCATAAAAATACAACGTGTTGTTTTGCATCCTCGTCAAATTTCAGGAGGCTGTTATGAAAGACATAAATAATCAAATAAAATTACGATCCTGCTCAATAATTAATACATACTTCTTTTTTTAGGTATTTAAGTTTGACAGTATTTCAGAATACTCCACTTTCAAAGAACAAAATCGCCACGTTGCGTATGCCGGCAGTGTCGTACGACTATGTCGCTGTGTGCATGCGTTACAGTTACAGCGCAGTTACAGGGCGGTATCACACGGGCCCTACACATATCCATTTCCGAAAAATACAAAAAATAAAAATAAATAGCTACTTATTTTATTATTGATTCGTGTCGAGAATCATTAGCATAGTTACCTCCTCGAATTTGACGTGGATGCAAAACAACACCTTGTATAGGTACGTAAACATACCGCAGATTTTTATGTCGTGTCATGTTAAAAGTAGCGGAAACTATTAATTATCTTCTGTTATTCGCAACCATTTTTAAAATGCATGTGTTCTGTTTTCCTTAAGGACTGGACTTTGCACTTCGCTATGATAAAACACCGCAAATTATGATAATTATAATAATCGCATTACAATTTAAATAATGTGTATTCTCTATTATTGTAATCTAACGTATACCTGGCTCCTGAGCTAGGATTACTTATATTTCAGGGGTCTGTACACTTTTGTCGTATTAACGCAATAAAGCGGCCAAAATAGACGTGTTTATAATGATGTTGAACTTTAAATGTGTAGGTAGTTTATTTATTATCCTTATTTAAAGAATATGATATGAGGATAACTTAGATGTGGTGACAAATAAAACGTACTTCGTATAACATAAAACATACGAAAATATGCTATTAATAACAGACTTAAAAAAAAGGAGGAGTTTCTCAATTCGGTTGTATTTTTTATATTATTTTAATGTTTGTTAGCTCAGAACTTCGTCATTTAAGTATAAACCGGTTTGAAAGGGTATACATAAAGGATGGTGCCATATAAATTTGGTCAAGTTCTGAGGAGTGGTTTTTGAGATAGCTTCAATAGAAGGTACGTATTTTCTCCGCTTAGTGTATGTTGATGAAGTTCTAACTTCATAAAAGGTATACAAATTTGTTTGGGGTAGGTACCACAGCTGAAAAAAAAACTTTATTTAAAAAAAAAACTGCATAGTAAAAAAATACTTTAATTTCGGAAGGTGGTGTCTTTGGTATTGTATTATCGTTTTTTGCCACCGACTTTCACTGCAAAGTGGAAAATAACTTTAATTTCGGAAGTCGTGGCAAAAAACGAAAATACAAAACCAAGGACACCGACTTCCGAAATTAAAGTATATTTTTTTTTACTTTGTAGTGTTTTTTTTTTGGAGGAAAATGGTTTTTTATTATCAAAACAGTCTGAAAGCTGTATTATACAACACGGTTCACCGTCCTCAAATTGGCCAAACTTTATAGTATTAGACTCATTACAAATAAGAATAGTGTCCGTTCTAAAAACACGCCGTTTTATTATGAAGTATATATTAAATTATATAACTAACAGCATGTTGCTGTAAATCATAAAATCTACTTTCATTTTTGTTGTCACATGTTATTTTTCCTTTGATATGCGTAATTACTATGTCATCATAAAATTCTATCATGTGATCCCATAACTGCCGTGACCGTGTTGAAAAGTCATTGAACGGGATATTTTAGTAATTTCTGGGGGCAAAAATAAGGTGTATTGATATTTCAATTTGATTGTGAAATATTGGAAGTTTTTTTTTAATGTTCACCCCGATGAAAGTAAGATAGCTTTTATTGGGGTGAACTGAACATTTAAACCTACTAGGATTTTCTTTTTCAATGAATGAGCGAGAAATCAGCAGCATCAGCGATGGATACGCTTCACCGCCCATTGCGTCACTCCTTGTAAAATTTCTACATTTACGTCTGTAATTTTAATGGTGCACTTAGTAAGTCTTCCATCTATCCATTTTTCATCATAAATTTTTCGGGTTTCAGGACATAATTCTACTAAGAATCGCTCGTTTGATCTCGTTCTAGAAACTACTGAACTTCACCATCCGATGCGGTTTCTAATTATGATAACAGTGGATGGAACAAAGCTGCCAATGATAATGATAATACGTCAGAATTGTGCATTCACGAGACAGGGAACGCTCGTAATTATCAGTAAATGTATTGCTATCTAGTTTTACTTTGCACGAGACCGTAATTGGACCTCTACAACCTACGGGCCAAGTTTTTGCAGTAAGATGTTATCATCACCCATGCACGTGGATTGAATATCAAGGAACAAAGATGACATTGTTAGATTTCTCAATAAAATGACCCTAAACTGTGCTGTGTGGTTACGTCATGCATCTGAGGAGAGGTGACCTTTAGATGTTAGGAAGCTATCCCGATATATGGACAAGGTTTCATTGATGATAGAGTAGGTATTGTTGCTGAATTAAATAATTTATAAAGGTTTGAAGATAAAAGTGTACAACATGGTGACTTTTGAAAATCGTCATTGTTTTCCGTGAGTATTGTAGGACGAGTGGCGGCGGAGGCCGGTTCCTTAGCTAAAGTTCAAAACAATCGTTTCCAAAATCAAAGCGTTCAAATAAAGTAACATTAACATAGTATGTTATACTATGTATAGCATGGTGAGAATAAACTTTTTTCTATTTAGGAAGTTAGGAATTAAGCATAATAAATACTATAGATACTAACACGACTGTGAGATTAGTAGGTAGTTTTTCTAAATAAAACATTAAAGATATCCAAACGGGTAATCAAGGTGATTTAGATGACCTATCTCCTAGCTAATCCGGATACCGGAAGCAACTGGACCAGCAATAGACTTTAAAACGATACTGACTTCTAGAAATAAACTATTATCCTTAATAATAAAACTAAAAAGAGCTCGGAAATATTCAGGAAAGAAGAAATAAAACGAGCAGTTAAATATAGCAATGACGCAGTTAAGTTCAAAGGTGACAATTGTCATAATTTTGCAAGATGTGACAATTGCCAGCCTATCCTTGGGCAATAAAGTCATATGGGTCTACTGGGTGATTTGTTATACTTGCGTGGTCTGTGGGATGATAAATAAATTGTGAGTTCTTTTGACCACAGCAGCTGTAAATTTTCTGTTTGTGGTTTGCGTACGGGTTTATTTATATGTAGTCACTATAATAGGCTACGGTTTTAACATCTGCTCAGTATAATAGCTTCCGTGGGCGACTCTGGAGGCTGTCTTTTGTAACGATGACGATCAAAAGCTTTTATCTTTTACCAACTTTTAACTCTTTACTTATGTTTTGACAAAGTTTAGAGAGACCAAAATATGCTATATATAAATGTTTGCCATTGTAATTTCTCATTGAACTATCAAGAGTGAATGAACTAAAAAGTCATTTCTGCTTTCCAATAACATTACGAACACGGACGCTCGTCGCCACATAGCAACTTGTTCTATTTCAGGCGTCAGTTCCTCTGACCTATTTACTGGCTTTCGAGGGCAGTGCTGCAATGACCCGGATTCGATGCCAGTGCTACGCTCGTACGTGGACATTTGCGGAAATGCGAATTGGAGACGATAGCCTTGCGCAATTATGTTGCTTTTATTGTATTTTGTTTGATTTTCCTTAAATATAGCTGAAGTTAGTAATTGTATGCATTATAGTGTGGGTCATTAATTTGGGACGTGATTAGATTCCCGGTGTAAATATACAAAAAAAAAGCAACAAGAAAAAAAGAGTACTATTGGTAAACCTAGGTGACATGACAATTGAATCACAACTAATTCATAGATTCAAACCTTATATTGAAAGGAAATAAACAGGAACAGTATCAGCCAAAGTGGAGACAACTGAAGTCCTAATCACGGATACATATAGGCCCAATAACAAAAGATACAACAGCGCTTACAAACGTAAATTCTTACAATACTGATACGTCCAAATTACATCAGTAGGGGGTTATAATAATAATAGCCCCTAATCAGCCGCAGTATTTGATGGATTCGCAGAACGGGGTTGGGTTAAATTATCGGTAAGTGTTCAGTCAATTGGTTCTTCCCATCGGAAAGCGTTCAATGCTGAGTAAGGAAGCGAAGTATTTGGTCATCCGGCAACGCTTCCTCAGATGCTCTCAGGAAAATGAGTTTTATTTGAAAATCGGTTTATGTATTCACAATTTCAAGAATTTCTTGAATATATTATTTTATGTATGTACCCATTGAAAATGTTAAAGGTTTTTGCATCCGTATTTTATAGATCTAAGTCATGGCTTGTGCGTTTTTCATTGACACTGAATCCAGACGTTGGGCGTCCGGATTCATCGTCAAAATTACTAATAGAACCTGAAAGATTTGTTAATATTTTTTTAAATTGAAAAAGAAAATTAACTTTTAGTCGTAAGTATGTAAATTTCTCACGTTCGATAAAAACAATTGTATCTTGCACTAATGTTAGGAAGATATTTTTTTTATACATTAAAGGGTATTTCATGATAATCCCATCGCAAAAAATAACATAAAAAGAGCTTGCCGAAAGAAGCTACACATTTCTAAAGATATCCTCGAATAATTTCCCCAAAAATGAAAAAATAAAAATGGTATCGCCTAAACTATCAAAAATCGCGGAAGATACATGGGGTATTTTAGGACACCCCTAGTTAAGAGGAATCAATTTTTTTTTATTGAAGTCTCTATCATAGGAACAGCAAAATCAGGTGTTATCTGCATGACAATGTCATTCTACTAAACAATCGATATACTGCAACATGCAACACCTAAAGACGAATGGGTCACATGAAATTGAGAAGGCGCCAAACGTAGAAAAAAGCGGTGCCGACTCGTACTGCAAACAAATCGTTTTGGCGAGGGGACTCTGCGCCAACATTTTCACATTCATTCAACGAAACGGGACATGTTTATTTATAATCGTATTACATACATGTGAGTTATATATTAAATCGAGGATTCTTTGTTTTCGTTTACCAATATTATGTTTAAATGAACTCGTGTCTTCTCATTCTCATTTTTGCCGAGACTATCAACTCAAAATCCTTTCTAAAAACAATTCCGTACATAAATCAGCTTTTTCAAAGTTTTCGACTCTTCAAAGTTATACGTCACATTTATCTAGATGAAGGCGGTTGTAACTAAGAATAAAATAAATACAACTATTGTGTAACCTAATGAACATTATGAAACAATCATGATGAAAATATCTTCCATAATGAATTTAGTAACTGTTATTAAAAAAAAAAACATTGCTCTAGCCCTATACAACGCGGAAGAATAAAATGTCTTCTCTACGTATAAAATATCAAAGACAAAGCAATAGATATCGCAAACTGATAATAACATAAATGAATATCACATTAATGTTATACAACAAGCATTCACATTCATGAAGCACTTGAAGCTTCAAAAGAAACACTATTAAATACAGTTTAAATGTTAAATAACGGTTCAACTCACATAATCGCGAATGTTTGTTAATCGAACAGAACATTATTGTTCGCGTATCAGATACTTGCGTCATCAGGGATAGATGTATTACTTTTTATCTTAATAGCTTTAGAAAAGTTTTCCACAGGGAGCTATCTTGGGGCTAATGATGTTTAATGTTTGGCAGATCAAATTGCAATTGTAGTGTGATGTTCTAATGTACATTAGATAAAACACTTCCTTGTTAATTTGTGGATAGAAAGTTCTCGGAAGAAGATACCCTACGTGATACAAAGGTCAAGAAATTAATGATATCTGTATATAAACCCCAAAGCTCATAAATGTTATTTCGGTATCTAAAAGTTGTAATGTATGACTGTCTTCTTCTTCGTGTCGCTGGCACGACCGTATGTCAGATCTTGTTGGCCCAAAATTTCGCCACTTCCACGGCGTCGTCGGTGGCAACGCAGAGGTCACTTTGACTGCATTTTTTTGGACACAGAGGGCAGGATAGGAGGTGTAACGATACTAAAATAATTTGCAATGTATATTCGAGTCCCGGAAGCCGCAGCGAAATAAAAACTGCGCTAAAGCAACTAGATCAGCTTGTAACGGGAATAGTGCCAAACTAGACGGCTGTAGTAAAGTCTATTTGTCTTCAAAATTGTCCGTCCCGTGAGGACCATTACGAAATATTTGGCATGAAGAACACAAAAACAGGGACATTTAGGGTTCTTTATTTCCCGACTTGCGAGTTGCCAACATACAAGTAGCCCTCGGAACTACAGATATCCAAACAGTTTTGGCGTCAGACTAAAGATTTAGATTAGATAGCACACAGTCATTAGGTATGGCAACATTCGAATCGGTTAGGTTAGGCTATTCTTGGAACTGCGTTGAAGAGTGCTTAAGTGCCCCCGTAGCCCCGGTGCAAGTGTGCGAGGGAACACGGGGTGGTTTTAATCAGTAGAAATCTGACAGACCTCTCCGCCCGCCCCATGGCAGAGAGGACATCCAAGAGGATTACCACCCCGTTACGAAAAAATAAAAGGCTATTCTTGGAAACTAATAATGCGAAACCTAAATTATTGACTCTTACAGAATGAACAATAAACTTCACACAGCATGATCAATATCTTCAATAGTTCACCTCACAAAAGATCCAACAGTAAAGAAACTTCCACGTAATTCGCAGATTTCCTACTTATATGCAACATCATAAATAGTTAGCTAATAGTCTGACAGCAACTCGGCGTGAATGACGCACGGGCTTGAGTTGAGACTCGGCGCCTTCCGCGCTCATGAAATAACTACTGGAGAAATTATCCGAAAATTATGTTGGTGTATGTTGAAAACTATTGATTAGCCTTCAGATAGAAGGATGCGACAAGGGTAGGATCGTAGAGACTGGAACAGTCAAAGAGAGGCGTAAGCCAGGAGTGAATGAAGTTGGTTTATGGACAATGATGGTTGTAGTCCTGCTGACTGAAATTAATTATATCGGATGGCATTCTAGTATAAGATGATGTAGATGATTGTTTAAAAGTTATCTAAACAGTAGATTGTGAAATGTCACAACCTAGATCATTTTTAAGGTTACGAAGCCAAATAGCAAAAATGGAACCCTTTTAATTTTCCCTTCTCCTTGCCTACACTACATATGTCTTAAATTGAGCAGTCTTCAAATACAAAATAGTTTTTTTTTCGAAAAACCATTATCCAAATAAATATCTTATTTGAAGAGACCTTGGCATTGCGAATCTTTAAATCCATCAATGGAGCCTAACATACGTAACACATAAAAGAATAGTTCAAAATCTTCCGTTGAAACAATCATTTGAATAATAACGCCATCAATATTAGATAATTGTATGTAAATATATACAGATGGATAAACAAACAAACCCATAAAATGATGAAGTTATAAATGTTCCATACAATGAATATTGTAAGTATAGAATAGGTACCTACTATTCATCAGCTATTGACTGACTTGCTTTGTGGTTAAAATGCAAGTAGAAAACCCCATTAGGTACTTTTCAAGAAACATTGTTAGTAGCAAGAGCAACTATAAAATTGTTATTGATCGAATCACAATGATGAATGCCAAAGCATTAGTTGTACTGACTATAACAAGAAACAGTATTGCATCATTTTATTGTGTCCTTACTGAGATCACCAAGCTCTTTGCTAAATTAAATAATTGATTTTGAAAAACTCTTGTTAATGAGGTCTACGTTCAGGTATCATATTATTTTTTCGAGGTGTTCGTGATTATGAATGAAAGAATCACTCATCATAAACACTGAAATACACTAGACTAGAACGTGTTGTCTAGAAGTTTGGATACACGCCACAAAAACAGTGCTGCTATCAAAATAAATATCATAAATATTATGTTAATATTTCATGAATGAATAATCGTGTCGCTGACAAATTGTTCGAATTTTCGCATCCGGCATCCAATATACACAGTTTTAGGACGATATTTTTTTTGCGTATTTACAAGAAATACCTAAAGATTTGATATATTCTAATCCAGACACTGAATTTACACAAACAATTGACAAATCTGATCAAAGGACATAATAGAATTATAGAAATCTCCAAAGATGTCTAATCGAGTTTGTAAATAAAAGCTATGTCAACATAAGATAGATGCAGTAATTGTGTCCCTGGCATTGTACAGACGGACAAGACAGTCTTTGTCCTTTGTCCCTGGGGCTTTGAACTCACGAATTTGTACATATCTATAAACTTTCATCTATATTATCTTCGACAAACAATACTTAGCTAAAAACTTCATACGAATAACTTTGAAGATTAACAATTCAAGGAGTTTTTAGTAGCAGCTTGGAGTCTATACGTACCTATATATGTATACTGTATATATCAGACTCATACGTATACAGACTCTGTACATATAGCTGCCCAAAAATGAGAGCGCACTCTGGTATGAAGTTTGGTTTAATAATGGAGCAAATAGTATCTCTATGAATGTTCGATTTATAATTTCACTGAGAGCCCTCATCAGTATTACAACAGCTTAAAATCTCCCAAATACAGAAATAAATCTCTTTAATACATTTTCATAATTAAATGCGACCAGCGTCCGCCACAGCGGCGCGTCAGCCTTTGCGCTGCAGTCGTTTGGCAATCTCGTAGGGAACTGTCCCCCTTTACCAGAGAACCAGCGAAACTACAATATAGACCTTTGTACTACAAGTATATACAAGCCCTGGTGACCCACCCTCTATGCCAAGAAGCCTTCACTTCAAAATAGTTTAATAGCAGAATAAATGCCACTTAAATTAATTACACAAGAACGCAGTTTTATTTATTAATGCATTATTTAACCTGTTTGTCGCATATTATGTAATTAATTCCGTGATATATTACTTCCAAGTTACCCTAGGAATGCACAAATAAATATATTCCTGTATGAAGGTACCGTATAGGTAATTCTAATTACAATGCTCTACCTATTCGTAATTCTACAAGCACTTTGAAGTCCTTGATCATATTTCTTTTTTCAATAAATATTTAAGACCTTTTAATTAAAGCCTACGGGATACCTACGGACAGGCACAGAATTTCGCTAAGCCCCATCTCAATTATCTTTATTTTGACAGTCAACGACGACAATCCTACAAACACAATACCAATCCTACAATCCTAGCCACTTTCAAAATGTCCAAGAGTCGATAGGTGTTGTATAACGGGTGTAAAAGTCACTTTATACTTTCCGTCAATGTAATAATTTTATTTGTACCAGACCATACCTTTTTTTTTTTTTTTTTTAGGGTGGGAAATCATCAAATTACTTCTCCCGCTCTGGGCAGAGCAGGAGGGCGTGTCAGACTCTTACTGACTAAAACCCACCCGTGTTCCTTCAATTGCCTGTGCCAGGGGCCACGGTATCCCTCTCGGACTTTCCCGCAACCCTAGCAGGCATCGGCCCTAGTGCACCCCGTCATTGGTGCTGACATCTCTTTGAGGCGCGCGTGGAACACAACGCGCCGTCCACCCGGGCCTGGTCCTTATCGAACGGCGAGCTGCCCGACCATACCTGGGAACCTTCTGGTTACGGAGATATTGAAGGTCAAAATTCGAAAAACTTTTTTTTGTTATATTATAATAAAACAGCTTTTAATACCCCTACGACCCCTGTACCGTTTACATGCGATGTAAACAGCGATTTTTCACACCAACAATAAAGTTGTTTCCCAGCAATTATTTTTCACAAACATGCTTGGAAATTTGAGCCTTATTTTGACAGCCTTCTTCGAGATAAATCGAATTCCTGTACTGGCCAAATACATGCGAGCAGCGGCCGGCAAAAGTTGTATGAAATCCATATCTGCCGTGGTTTAGCGGCCAAATAAATTACGTAAAGTCATATCGATCATGTAATTTAAAAAAAAACACTACAAAGTGAGAAAAATAACTTTAAGAAAGAAAGAAAAGAAAGAAAGAATAACGTTTATTTGGATACAGTTCGTGAAACACAGAATACAAATAACAAAATAAAAAGTGAAAATAATGAGCGGCGGAGTCAGCGTCTTTGAATCTGTATTTTAGTTTTTTCCACCGACTTCCGAAATTAAAGTTATTTTTCACTTTGTAGTGTTTTTTTTTGGCAGTCGGGTTTTTTTTTGTTAAAAAGTTTTTTATTTTTCACTTTTTAGCTATGGTACCTACCCCACACCAATTCGAAAACGATCGTTTTACACGTCCACGTCCACGTCCGTTTGAAGGCGGTTTTTTTTTTATTTAAAAATAATTTATTGTTGATGTTTTTTAAACCGTTTGACCGGTTTCGATAAAATGTAAATGGGGGGAAAGCCCGGTAACTACCAGCTTTCAAATAAAAAAGAATCGTCAAAATCGGTTCACCCAGTCGAAAGTTCTGATATAACAAACATAAAAAACAAAAAAACAGTCGAATTGAAAACCTCCTCCTTTTTTGAAGTCGGTAAAAATGGAACGATCTTTTAATCCGAAACATTGCAACCAAGGAGCTAACTTATCAAAGGTTTTATTTAAATTTCGAACTGGCTTCGAAATAGAAAGGTGTTCATTGAATTAAAAAAAACCCTAAAACCAACCAAAAATATATGTATAAAATAATATTTATAGAGAAAAACCAAAATGAACACTTTAACGCGGGAACAATTATTGTTGTTCGTTGTTCGTCTTTGATTTTGAAAGTGAAGTTGAATTGAAAGTAATTGTATTTTAATTTCCGCGCATTATTTGAGAAAAGGACGATACAAGCCTTGGCCACAACTAGGCATTGATGGACATACCGTCTATGTGTGCCTCGGCTTCGCCACGGCCCTTATTTACACGTTTGTCCATCAATGCCTCTTTTGCTGGTCGCTGCAGTAATGTACTATAATTATGTGCTATGTCACTTAGTGTGATGTACAGAATGCGTAGTTGACGGCCGCCTATGTGTCGGGTCTTTTATACCCTGTATTTCCCAAAGACACGCTTCACATAAATATAAAATGTAATAACTGCAAAATGTATCTCCTTCGCAAATATTCCTTTTAAACATTAACTTAATATTAACTGAGAGTCAGTAAACATAAATCTGTGCAATAAATAAGCCCCTGTTTGCGTCTGCATAAACAAAATTCTATCTGAGTTGACACTATGAACCTGGCTGCACAGTAATTTTCCCTTGCCTTGTCTCACTATATTCGAAAACGTAAAAACAAACATGGCAAACGTAATGGCGGCATGACATTTCCAAAATTAAATTTTAAAATATTCTTGTTGTCCACGAAGCTTTTAAGGAAAAGTTTGTTGGCGAAACTACACTGGGCCGCAAAGAAAGTGGTTATAAAAATGCGATAACCTTTAAAATATTCGAGCAATCCTTTTAAAATAAAAACTAAAATAAAGTTTATTTAATTTTAAATATAGTATTAAGTAAAACATTTTTATTTCATTTTGGTGATTGTATTAAAAATCATAAATCAAAAATTAAGTCAGTTATACTTAGATTGAAGAAGCCACATAGAGCATTGCAATATTTTCATCAGAAAATCATAAATCGCGAAATAGTTTTAATGCAGCAATAAGCTATTTTAAAAACAAACATCAGAAGTGTCTAGGAATCAAGGTAATTAAAAAATATATTTTATTCCCCTATTGAAATGAAATAAAAAGGTCTATTTAGATTCAATAAAATGTTTTCGTATGTGTAGATCGACGAAGTACTCTCTGCTTTTGCATTAATGAAGCATAATAATATTTGCGATTTTTGCTTATGCTGTATTTTTTACCGATGTTAATCCTAACAGTAAAATGTGATAAAAAAAAGGTTTTTGTTGCATAAAATAAACAATTAGCAGTCTGTATTTTCGCCGTTAACGCGTTTAACACAGTCGCAGCGATTGCCGCATAGGTACTCAATATGAGAAGAACCGAAATTCAAAAACTATTCTCTTTTCAAATAATGAAATTTACTCAAAAGTATTCATAGGAGTTCCAAAAAGTACAATAATTACAAAACCTGTTTTTTAGTAACTAGCAAAAACGTGCTTGAATCCTAAACACTTGATGTGTGTATTATGTGGCTACTAGTTTGTGTTCTTTGGTAAAGTATTCTTAGCTAACGTAATAATCAAGTCTTTGATCATTGTCGATATTGCGAGTTTGAGTGCGAGTTAGCGAAGCGAAATGAACTTGTTATTGAAGTGGCACGTGCTTAGATTACCGAGTGTGCTTCAACGCTTCTAGAAAAGTCCTTGGCGTGGCAATAATTCTATTTTTAGAAACAATATCATGTAAGAATGAAGGCAGGCTTCGCATACCTACACTGTGATTGGGAAGAAAGTGGGGAAAATGGCCAAAATATTTAATAAATCTTTTAAATTTTTGGTACCTAGGTATATACTGAATATATTAATATGAAAATATTTTATCTTAGCAACAGTTGAGATTTATCCCGTTTGATCAGAGGAAGAAGAAAAAATATTACTTACTCGTATTAAGATTAAAATCAATTAAAGTAAGTATTAGATGCCAAAAAGAAGATAAAAAAATCGAGACACGTAATGCGATTACAGTTATAATTCGGCCAATGGAACAGTTATTAATTTATTTATTTATTTATTTATTAAAACTTTATGCACAAGTAAAAAAATAATACTGTACAAAGGCGGACTTAATGCCTGAGGCATTTTCTACCAGTCAACCTTAGGGTGATGCAGAGATATACCATGGCAGGTGCAACATACGGGATAGATAGCTCGGAAATGACTATAAAATACAAGAATAAATACTACTATATAGATACATAGATACATACATGTAAACAAAATAAACCTTGGTCAGGAGAAATAACGATCGGTAGAGGAGAAAACAAATCCAGCAACTCAGCGCTGGGATGTTTCAGCCAACTTCTGACGGATATGTTCACGTGCCTTCACTTTAAAAGATAACCGACTGGTTGCTGTCCTGATTTTCAGAGGGAGCGCATTCCAAAGAAAAACCGCCTGGACAAAGAAAGAAGAATGAATGAAGCCAGAACGGTGAGAAGGACATCGTAGAAGACGATTGTTGGTGGAACGAAGATTTTTACTATGGGCAGTGCATAAATATTGTATTTGGGAAGTCAGGTAAGAAGGGGAAGTGGGTTTGTCCAGAATAGAGAACAACGTAGACAGAGCCCTCAACTCTCTGCGCTGACGAATGGGTAACCATTTTAAAAGCAGTCGGTGTGCAGATACATGGTCATACTTACGAAGATTGAACACGAATCGAATGCAGTTATTGAGAAGGCGGTCAAGTTTATTGAGGAGATCTGCATTCAGGTCATAGTAACACACATCACCATAGTCAATTATAGGAAATATAAGGGCCTGTACAAGCATTGCTTTTATGTGTGATGGGAGAAGGTTTTTCAACCGATAGAGCGACCGCAACGTTCCGGTGACTTTTTGACTTACAGTCGTGACCTGCTTTCGCCAGTCTAGACAAGTATCGACATGCAGACCAAGATTCTTAACATCAGAGCTAAACGGGATGACTGAGTTGTCGAAGATTACAGGTGGCACAGTTAAGCCGTTCAGTTTCCTCATGCTGTAGGGGCTCCCCACAATGATAGCCTGACACTTTGCGGGATTAACCGCCACCCCAAATCGATCAGACCAGTTTTTTACGACATCTAAATCCCGGTTTAGCTCCTCAATCGCATCGGATATGTTGCCAACACTTGCCCGGCAGTAAAGCTGCAAATCGTCAGCATAAAGATGATACGCAGTCTGAAGTTCGGTGGTGATGAGGTTAATAAAAATGGAGAATAAAAGAGGAGATAATAATATACCGCCTTGAGGAACGCCAGCTGCAAGATCACACCAATTTGACGAAAAGTCTCCAGCATAAACAGACTGCTGACGTCCCCGAAGATAAGAGGAAAACCACTTCAGTACCTCCGGAGAGACCATAAGATAGGAAAGGATGGATAAAAGGACTTCGTGACTGACGGTATTAAAAGCATTGGAAAAGTCAATTAACACTAAGACTGTAACTTTAGTGTCTTCCATTCCCCGCCTTATATCGTCGGTCACTTTAAGGAGAGCTGTAACGGTACTGTGCCCGGGCCTGAAACCGGATTGAAATGGACTGATGAGAGAGTTGCGGTGAATAAAGTGGGAGAATTGTTTGTGAACGCTGGCCTCGAGCACCTTAGATAGAAAAGGAAGGATGGAAATTGGGCGAAAGTGACTAGGAAGAGAGGGATTGGATATTTTAGGCAGGGGCCGAACAAGGGCTTTACGCCACAGAGAAGGGAAAACACCGGTGTAAAGGGAAAAGTTTATGATGTGGGAGATTGCAGGGAGTAGTTGATCAAGAGCCGTCACGATCATATGGCGGCTAATATTATCGCAGCCCACGGCCTTGGATTTAATGGACAGGATAATCTTTTTGATCTCTGCCGGGTCGACTGGGGTGAAGACAAAGGGGTCGATACTAGGACGCATCAGACCAGCAAGGTAGTCGAGTGTTTGACATTTGGTTAGACTATTAAGATTTGGAACAGTGGAGAAATGGCGATTTAGATCGTCTAAACCAATTGTGTTAGGAAGGTCTGAATGTCGCGATTTGCCGATGCCTAAAGTTCCAAGGAACTTCCAAATATCGGCAGGAGAAGAAGAAATGATATTACTTAGAATGTGGCGGCGTTTAGCGTTGCGTATCATCTGATTACACCGATTCCTGGCAGCCTTAAAAAGATTCCAATTGTCCTCCGAGCGATCCCTTTTAAATTTCCGAAACGCGCGGTCCCTCCGTCGCATTGCCATCCGAACTCCCCTGTTCATCCAAGGTGCAGGTGGACGCTTCAACTTTATTTTCTTGACAGGAGCATGGGTGTCGTATAGCTTGACCACAACATCGTTGAAAAAACTAACTTTTTCGTCAATTGAAACAGCTGCTTCCAGGGGTGACCAGTCAATATTGGATGCATCTCGTTGAAGCCTCTCGCTATTCATACGTGCAAAGGCACGCCTGTACTGGAATGTGGGTTTAGGTTTAGGGGGTTTAAGGACATAGGACAGAAAAATAAGGTCATGATGGGAAAAGCCAGGAGCAACATGTTGACCATGTGAGGAAACTAAGGAAGGATTAGAGGTGAGGATAAGGTCAAGCCAAGTGTCATCTCCTGCTATATTATGATGGGTGGGTTGGAGATCCAATACATGCAGACTGGCTGACTCGATAAGGTGTAGGAGTTTAGAGGACCGAGGGGAATTGTGGGCAAGGAGGTTGGTGTTAAAATCCCCCATGACAATGTGGTGTGCATACTGCGAACCCAAAGATTCAAGTACCGATTCAAATTCAGTGAAGTAATCAATAGAAGGGGGGCAATAGACGACACCAAGGACGGTTTTAGCTCCTTTGACACAAACCTCAAGGAAAAGAAACTCTGCGGATTCATTGGGTGAAGAAGAAGCAAGAACTTTAAAAGGGAAATCACCACGAAGGTAGATGGCTACACCACCCCCCCTCCTGCCGATCCGGTCATTCCGAAGGAGAATGAAACCGGGGAGTGAGTAAGTGGTTGAAAGCAGGTTAGGTTTGAGCCACGTCTCGGAAATCAGGACTGCGTGAACGTTATTGTCGGTAAAAGTGTCGTAAAGTTCGTTGAAGTGACTTGGAATGCTCTGAGCATTGAGGTGGCATACGTTAAATAGCCGGCCAGAATTCTGGCAAAAATTTTTACGTAAAAGAACACCTAAGGTGTCTGCGAGAGAACAAAAACTTTCATCGCTACAAGATGCGCTAGAATCGTTGGCAGAATAAAAAGATTCGTTATCAGAGGTCATAAATAGATAAATATTTATAAATATATAATTATATATAACGCTAAAAGCACTACAAAATTACTGGTACGATGGTTGCATCTCAGCACCACCCGCCAGCTCACAACATCATCTACTCTAGACATTGGTTAAACTAATTATATGATAAAAAGCACACAGCAAAAACCTAAAACAAAACAGCATAAGTGACATGCGGAATAAAATAGCAAAAATATAAACAAAGGAAAAAAATATCTAAGGTTACACATAAAAAATATTACGGCTAAATTAATAATAATTTATGGCGAGATGAATTACACGAAAATGTTCAGAACGTATCCGATCAACAATACGTCAAACTGTAAACCGGCCTTCCTGTCATACATAGATAACCTGTGGACTTTTTATTCAACTTTGGCATATGTCACAATTGACATTTACGTACGAATACACTTTACAAAAGAAATATAATTGAAAAGAAAGTTAAAACTTGTTGAGGGTAAATTATTATATAAATGAGCCAAATTAATTGTACAAGAGACTATTGGAAACTAACATAACTAATATTAGAAGGACTCGGTACATAATCAAATAAATTACAATGGTAAGTATTTCTATACCATAATAACAATTGCTTGCAAACATTTAGTAAACTGTCTACACAACATGATACCAAGTGATTACTGACCCGTTCTGTTTTGCAGGATATCTGCTGTGCCTTGGGTTCCTGGATCTTGGGCTTTTGGAAACTTCGCAAGTAGAGGATTGAGCTCACCCATTGAAGAAACTTTATGTCTACTTCCATCAAAGGCCTTTAGAACTATGACACCGTCCTGAGTCCAACACGACCGCATTCCGAAGTGAAGACGCGCCTTTCCAAAGATGGACTGCCGGACCCTTGTCAAGAATTCCTTGACTGAGATGGATGTGCCCTTCAAGCGTGTCTTCACTTTCCACACCGCTGACTTGTCATCGTAGCTGGAAAATTTCACCAGTATGGGCCTGTGATGTTCTGTATTGATTACACCAAGTCTGTGACAGACCTTTATGGAAGATGCGGAGAAGTTCTTGAGGGCCAGCTTATTCGTCATAACATCCATGATGACTGCGGTGCTGTCTTCATTGGCAACTTCGGCGACGCCTTGAAAAATGAGTGCTTTCCTCCTGTGTCTAGTCTCCAGTCCGTCAACCTGCTTAGCACACTCACAAATCTGAGTCCGGAGCAAGCCAAGCATGCTGAAAATAAGCTCCCTGAAGGTCCGGAACTCCTCAGCCACCCTTGCCACGGTATCCTTGGCAGGTCCTGCGACCTGAATTTGGGCTTCCAGTGCTTCCATCTTCCGTGTGAAGTTCTCTTCAAGGCACTTTTGTGCAGACAATACCTCTGCAAACTGGGACATAGTGATCCAGCAGACTAATGCGAAGTGACTTTGCAGATGATGAGCTGGCAGGTGGTGTAATTTTACGCTAGGGTCACATAAATGTGCCACAAACGTGAGTACCAGTGTAATGGGGGTTAAATAATTATACTTAATTAAAATTTAGGCAAAAAACTGTGTATTTCTATATTAAATAAAAATTCAAAAACAGAGATATGTCTATCGTTTTTTACACCTACCCGCGAAAAAACTTACTATTTAAACTTAAAATTTACTTTTTTTTTACTACTTATATGATAGATATAAAAAACTGACTACCTAAAAGAAAATATAACAGTACTTGCAATGAAAGTTGTTTCTATTTGATCATGCCTAACGGTTTATAAACTTTTTGTCTCCCTTAAAAAACATACGATGTCTGTGAAAAAAGATAGCTTTAAATCTTACTTGCTGATGCTGTCCTGTCTCTCAACGATGGTCTGAAGACCAACGGCATCTCTTAACTGCATGACCAGAGCTGCCCTGACACCTTCTGTTGATTTCAACTCTTCAATCCTCTCGCTCAAAACCTGAGGGAAGATACAATATTTTTATAGAAACAAGTTCTAAATCCAATGAGACTGCTGCTAATATTTTCGATCATGGGGTGATGCTGGAAACACTAATTATCAAGACACGGTTTTAACAAGATCAAAGTCTAGAAAAGAAATAATTATCAAAGTACATAATTTAAAAAATATATTCAATACACTAACATATGGCCTTGAGCTCCAACTAAAATATATACAATTTACCCGTAATTTAGAAGCAGCAGCAACAGATAATACGAGAAAAACTATCAACACGATTTCACAAATTGACTTGAACAAATTACAAATAGGCGAAGTTACTGAACATGATGATAAGCATTTAATATTCAATGAAAATTCTCTCAGAGCAATAGACATGCCAAGAATGTTTTCATTATGAGCTCACCCATATTTAACTTATTCAATTTCATACCTGTTTTCATCTTGCAAGAACCCCTGATTAACCTTTGAGCAATCTCAGTGGATGAAAGTTTAGTCTTAAACATTTATCCAAGGAATACTTTCTGAAACTAGCATCAAGATTACTTTTTCAAACGTTGATTTAGTTGTCTATTTCAGAATGTTTTCCTCTGTTATTTTAAAAGCTTTTTGCCAGAAAATATTTTATTCTGGACAGAAGTATTATCAAATTAATTGTTTCCATTACGTACCTCAACATCCTCGGAAAAAATCGGAGTATCACTGAACACATTCTTCTTCACAATCACAACACTGGGGGCCTGGACTCCTCCAACAAACTTCTCACAATTGAAGAACAGCGCATCTTTCTTCACCATCTCTTCATCAACTCCTGGGAAGGTAGGATTCATGTCTACTGCAGAAGATGGGGCCACCAGCGTATAGTCCCAGAAAGACCAAGCTCCATACTGGTGGAGGAGCAGAGTGGTGGCTACGTCATCAGCTAAGACCCCCGTGAGCTTGGAAGCCGCTGGGAAGAAACCGATCATTCTGTGTCCTGAACTGGAGTTCTCCTGCAATCTCTGTTCGAGGTTGTTCAGGTCTATGTAACCTTCTTTTGTTTCTGGGATTTTTATGACCTGTAACAATGAAAAGACAAGTTCATTATAAAAGAGTCAAATAATTTTAAACATCCTTTGTACTGACTGTTGCCCAAAAACAACAAACCAACCCGAAGTAATAAACGATCTCGGGAAAGGGTGACACGCCAGTAACTCAACACAAGATAGGTCTAGCCATAAAGCAATCATCCACACATTGATTTAAATTCAAACACAGATATGTAAATGCTGACAAGAGTGCTAGCTTTCTAGCAAGATAATAATATTAGTAAGTTTGAAAATTATAGGCGAAATAAACAATTTATTGAACAAGACACATAAATATGTCTTGATGTCTGTAATATAAGAGAATTCTATTCTAAACAATGAATCTATTAGAATGACTTATTGATTGATTTAAAGCTGATTCGAAACAAAGTAGTTATTTGGTAAATTACCTAATATATTATGCTACCCACGTTGTGTCGCGAAAAACCAAGGAAGGCACCGAAGTAAATAATCTAAGGCTTCGCAACCAATTTAGTGTGATTTAATCAATGAACTATGATTATAGTTTGAATGTTACTATTTGTAGCTCCTCTGTTTTTCAAAATAAACCTATTTCTGCAAATGTACGGAATTGGGTCCATGTTGATCTGAATTGTATACAAAATCGGAATGTTTTCTTGTTTGTTTGAAACCTACGGTATCAAAAAGGATTACTGCAATTACTACATACCTTCGTCAATAATATGCCTTGGACATTGACATTCTTTCATACCTTCATATACAGGTACCTACAGGTAAAACGGGGTTAACCGGATGCAGGGGTGAATCGGGACGAAACTTTAAAAGGGATGTTAACATTGAAATAATATCGTTTGCTGCCAAAAAGGACTCTAATGTGTTTACTGTATTAAAATTAACGATTAAGTGCCCTTGTTGGCTACAAACTACACTATTTCAACTTTAAAATTCAAAGTTTCGTCCCGATTCACCCCTACATCCCTATTAACCCCGTTTCACGGTACTCATTTTAGACAAATATCTGAGTGCTGAGTCCACATCCAAAAGTAAAAATGCGGTCATAGCTCTAACTACTAATATTACCAAAGGCTTGTTAAGTTACACCGGGCTGTAAAAACAATTACAAGTTTTTGAAAGAATACAAAAAAAGAACTGGGTCGTGAAAACAGACTATAAGTCTGTGGTCGAGAAGTTCCGTGAATAAAATACTCAAGAACATTCGTCCTACAAATGGCCTCACAGCGATTGTAACATAAACAATTCAAAAAGGTTTCAATTGAAATCCCTTATTCTACATTTTGCTCGTTCTGTCTGCCAGACGATATAAAAATAAGGTGCTTTACTTATTCCAATACTGTTGAATCATGTTTTCTTGTGATACCAATTTTCCTAAAACACCTACGTAATCCAAAGATAGAAAAAGTCCTAGTAAACACAATACATGATAAATTCCTAGTGAGGGACAACATTTTTATAAAAAATAAAACTCGTTTTTTGTCGAATTAAAAATTGATACAAAAACATCACAGTGACACACATGAAACACATGACACCATTGACATTGTGACATTCAATCAACTAAAACCTCATTTTGCTCTGAGCCTGATGGTTGACCCAAATCTTAAGGAATAATTACAGCAAAATTATATATTCATAGTTAAGTACAAAACGCGATAAGCTTGTAGGAAAAAAGACAGTTGTTTACTTGTACCTAGTTAAAATATCGCGTGCCACAAACAGACAACATTAATAAGACGCAAATGGCTATAGAGATAGCTAGCGTCCAAGCACTTAAAGTAGTTCATTACAGCACTTGATAAGATTAAGGACGATACTAATACGGACTGATGCCTTGGATTAATAAAAGAACTTAGTCAGCGGAGTGACAGCTAATAGACTACCTGAATTAGCTATAGCAGCTAGTGGGGATACATTAATAGAGCTTACACAGGTAACGATACGATTAAAAACGACCGGCGGCGCACCCAATTTGCTGACTTATTGTACAAATGGTAAGAACTATTATGGTATAATTTGTGTCTTCTACTATAAAAAACAGATAACGAGACACAGACTTCGTGTGGTTTCAGCATACTGAGATCGTCGTAAAAGATAATTAGGACTTTCAGAAATACTTTGGCAGTGGAATGTGATGTCTTAGAGAATTTACTAGGATGAAGAAACCAGGAATTGGCTACCGATAAACCAAACTAGGTGCAATGGTCATCGTTCTCGACCAAACAAGTCTACCAAATACTAATTACCAATTTCCTTTTGTGTATCAAAGAAATTTATTAGTAACTACCTACAGTACCAATACTCTAAAAAAGAACCAAAACATAAAGATAATGGTACCTAATCACATTATTTTAATGTCTAAAACAAAATGCTAATACAAACATGACAATATACGAAAAGAGCCATAACCGTAAGTTATAACCTTATAACGTAAAAAACAAACTTCAAACGACTAAAGTTAACAAGCAAACAATCTTGCTTCTTAGAATGCGCGACGACAAAAAATTACTCAGCAAAATAAAAATGAAGAGGCTGACAACAGCTAAAGCGCGGTCACTGTCGTATGGCATAGAAAAGAAAGAGAAGCGCGATGACACAACGCTGGTACCTTATTGCAAAATATGAATTAATTAAAATACTATTACGTTAATATGTTGCTCGTAGTATGTTGTAGTATGGTTTTTAATCGTTAAAATATTTTTTTATAAATTACAATAGATGGTTAAATGTGTAACCAACGGCAACATATTGATAACAAATATATTTTAGAAACGTCATGCAATGCTCTAAGCGTCATGCAGTGAATTTTAGAGGTGATTCCGTGATTTTTTTTCTATCGTATCTTATTGCTTATATTATGTTTTCAACACACTATCTAACTCTGTAATATAAAAACTAATATATGATATTCTTCAGGATATATTATATCCAGTAGAATATCATATATTTTTCTGATTTTGTTTACTGCAGTGGATCATATACTTTTAGGCATTAAAAAACTTGCGCTTAGGTCATGTGGTCCCCTTGAATGGAAACGCTATTTTAGGAGTTCCGTCACTTACGGGTATGGATATCAGCGTAATGGCTTTTTATTATTAACTTACACGCATCCACCACCCTAATCGCGTAACACACTATCAATATTGCTAATTAATTGTTTCACGTGTTCGAAAAATTTATCTGCTCAGCAGCGTAAGAAACGCAATGAAAGTTGTTAAACTGTCAAAATGAAAGCGATTGCTTCTGATAGTGTTTAATACCCCGCAGAATCCATCAATAAAATGGATGTCAATTAACTGACTTAAAAGGAGGAAGCTACCAATTCACCTGGAATGCCTGGTTAAATTCGTAAACGGCAGACAATATTACTCCTCCAGTCCTCAATCCAATATTATTCCTTCAATGAAATACTATCTTCAACTCGAACATAATTATAATTACAACGAAACAGCTTTGGCAAGTTAGCAGCAAGGATGAAGTTGCGAACTTGGGGCGTGTCAAATCTCAATCTTAGTTATTTGAACTGAAATGTACTCCATACTACGTGGAGAACAATGCTGCCAGTGACATCTGACAAAGAAAAGGTACGAGTAATTTCCTTAAATACTATTCTTGTCAGATCGATTACGTGTAGGTACAAATCCAAGTCAATTAATTCGTTCATTTATTTGTAAATTTTCTGAGTTTAACTTGTTTCCTAGTCTGTTGGTCATCACCATCAGATATCATCTTAGTAAGAAACATTATCACGAAAATGGCGACCATTCCCACATGAGCAATTAGAACACACTATGAAAACAGGAAGCAGAAAACTACGAAAACAACGCATAGCCATATAAATTCCCGGCACGTACCCAGAATTCACCAAAAATGCGGCAGTACATACTAGTATGATGTCATTGTGGGCCTCGCTGTAAACAAGGTGCGTTTAGGACCCGTAAACACGCCATGCACTACGACGCAAACCTCCATGACCATGGCATGACGTAATCCATCCACTGAAGTAAGTACATTGCAGATGAGATACTAAACGCACTGTACAGCGACTGAACGCTAGATACCGCCCACATTCTGATTTGGATGCCAGTCACAGCGATTTATAACTGCGGAAGACGGCTCGATGCTCAATTGTTTTACCGCACTCAAATGCAGGGTAATCAGCTACGGAATCCTAGAAGAGTGGTAGCCGGCAATATAGCGTACGAATTGACCGACGAATGACGTCACTGAACCGTTATTGATGAAAGTATGTTGATATGTTTTCCTAGAGAGTTTTTTTTTTGACAGCGAAAAGTCAAACCCCGTTGCCATCATTTTCGTGACAGCCGTCCCTGCAGCCATTATGTGGTGGGCACCACCGTTCTAGGAAACCGTTGGCTAAGTATTTTTGATCGAACGCAAAGCTGCTAAAAGTATCGTGTCTGCTAAGGCCCTAAGTGAAGTACTCGCACAAGGACAAAAGAGGGAACACTTTGTAAACACGATATTGTTTACTTTTGTATGTTAGTGTTACTGTGTATGTTATGAATGAATGAAATGAGGAAGGAAGGGTGCTAGATAGAATATCATAAAGAACAGGAAATGACTTAAGGAACTAAAGTCTTGATACTAACGGGTTTTCCGGACTATTGTTAGGGTTTGCTCGGTGCATTTGTAAGCGGAGAGATCGAATTCGTCTTTCTTCAAATATGAAGAATAAGTTTATGAATCACAGATACCTGCAGACGTGGCTTTAGTAGCTTGAGACCAAGTTATAATATCTAAAAATTAAACTTCAAGCTGAAACACGACAGCGTTGACTATTAAAGCTTGTGTATAAATTTAATAGGTCCTATCTTTCTACTATGACCCGTCCGATCACCATGTCTGGCCAAAAAATCCCTTGGGATAAAAAGGCCAAATACCTAGGGGTCACTCTCGACAGTAGATTAAAATTCACCGACCACATAAGGGACGTTCGCAACCGTGCCTGCTTTGCGCTCGGTCGCCTCCACCCCCTACTCAATACACGTAGTAAACTAGCCCTTAAGGCAAAAGTCCGCATCTACACTACGTGTATACGCCCCATTATGACGTATGCTAGCGCCGTGTTCGCACACGCTAAGCCGTCACTTCTAAATAGACTACAAGTCCTCCAAAATCGATTCATGCGCCGTGCCACAGGTAGCCCCTGGTACCTACGCAATGAACAATTACATTCCGATCTAAATCTGCCGACCATCAAGCAGTTTATTAAAAAAACGAGTACCAAATTCTTCGATTCTGCTACCACACACACAAACCCTCTAGTGAGAGCAGCTACCCAGTACACACCGTCACGCATATCCCGCATACGCCGCCCAAAACACGCACTGCTAGACAAAGACGACGACATAACTCTGTTTCAACAGAGTCAAATGTCCGCTCGCAAAACAGCCAACACTATAACACAAAACAGACTAACTACATTCCGTACCCGCCGGCGAGTACCCCCGCGAACTAGAGTAGCTAGACAACCCCCCCGACCCTTGACCCCGCCCGCCCGTGTGGAGCCTGTAATATTAAACAATGTCCCTAATAATAATAATCACTCAGATCCGAGTCTCACGACCGCTAGTTCAGTGACCAGTAGCGCGCTAAGCCCAGGTTCGAGCCCCACTATGGGGCGCCCTTAGTGACGCTACTTAAATTAAATTTAGTTAGTTAACCTCTATTCTCAAGGCGAGAGGCCCTTCTGGCCCCGCCGACGCTAGGTTACGCAGAATAGGTTCCTCGGAGCCAACTGCAATAGGTCCGCATCAAAAAAAAAAAAAAAAAAAAAAAACTTTCTACTATGATGCTTAAACAAAACTTCTTTCATTAGGTACTAAGAATTCAATAGCATCATGCACTTTGAAATAGCAGTCAGTGAAAATATAATTGCGTAACAAATTACAACACAACTTTCACGACTTTTTGAAATTAATGTCTTCTGAAGCAAGTTTTTCCTTTGAAATTTATATTATTTTGAGGATAGTTTAATGCTTGGTAATACATCTAAAGTTCTCAAAATATTTCAATTACAAATTCAAGAAATAAATATGCTTCGTGGCAGACATTAAATAAGTCTTTTGTCGTTTCTACAATATTTTTGCTTTCAAATCAAGTAATTAGTCAGTTTTAAAAGAAAGTATTCAGAAAACCTGAAAGAGAAAACATATTTTTAGAATCAAAATTCTATAGGCTTCTACAAACAGGCACCACTCGTCGTGCGACAGACGACGGTGCCCTTTGTGTCACGAGCCTTTTCTCGTTCAATCCCGCAATACAACACGGAGTCAATCGTGATAAATATTAAAAATAAAAATATCGTTAATATATTCTCGGAAAACGTTACCGTGTTGTACAAAGCTCCATTATATAAGGCGTCAGCGTCTGCTATAAAGGATACTTGACAAAGCCTAAATCATCTTCTGCATACGCAACATGATGAAGCATAGCTGTCAGAGAAAGAAACTTATGGATATTCAGACAAAGAACTTGGGCAGAAAATACAAGATGAGCACAGACGCAATAATGTTTTAAATACAGTGGAAATTAAAACAAGCCAAGTGAACTATGGCAGTAAAATATGAAAACAGCGCTTTGTTAACATTGTAAGATGGTGTTACTAAAATCAAATGTATTGACCGTAAAAAAAGATTACGTTGGCAAACGATCCGTCAGTTTACTTGACCACTGACAGAAATGTGACATTAGGAAACATAAAAGTTTTACGATTGTTTATTATTATAAAATAATTGCAACCATATAACATGGAGATAAAGTTTTAATGAGGAATTAGTCATTTGTTTATGTTGGGAAGGTTTGAGTTTCTGCAAAACAGACGTTTAATCAGACGGTTGTCCTAAGATTGTAAAATACAGATAACAAGCAGAAGATTTCATCATAAACAAGAAACCCGTTCTAAGAAAGAGCCGAGTTTCTGTAAGCACAGAACTTGTGCACTATCCAAGTTAACAGTGATGAATCCATTGCTATATAGAAAATATTTTTTTCGGGATTCATAACAGGAAGTCAATTAACAAGAAAAATCATATGCTTTTTATAAACATACACAAGATCGTTAATGTACTTTCATACATGAACGTCGATTTTGTACGTTAAAATAAAAATCGTCAAATCACTTCCTTGATATGACGGGTAAATATCTAACGTGATAATAAGCGTGAAAGATGAAGCAGGGGATAATACTACTATTAATAACGCTACTGTGAGTGACATAGCAGATACCTAAGTAGCAAGTGACAGTTAGATGACAATGACATCCAAAAACTATCAAGTACTTACAGAAGAGAAGTACTCGATAAAAAAACAGAAGAACAGCTAAAAAGAAAAAAAAGAAAAAAAAAAAAAGAAATATTACTTGAAAGTCAAATATGTAGTCGACGTTACCACTGAAGAAGAAATAAAGAGACCTTTACAAAATATACCTTTTCACGAGAACACACGACTGATACAGAATACAAATGATATCGAGTTTATCGAGGTATGAAACATCATAAAAGTAAAAGCAAAGGTGGATCTAGTGATGAAGTGGGATCGACAGCATTGACTGATATACTCGTAGGTACCCCCCACGCACTGGTAAAGGTCAAACAAGAAATATGAATTCCAGGTATTGTAGGTATGACAAGACAGGTGTAGGTGTAGATATTTAGGTAGAAACATGAATTTTAGTACCTTCGATACGAGTAAAGAAAGTTTCGGTTACACGCATCAGCGCTTAACATTAGGATAAAACCGAATACGAGCGTAATCAATAAAAAATAATTGTTGCAAAAACAAAACCTTTCAAGTATAGATAGGTATCTGATAAACCAAATTGCAAGTGCAAGCCAAATTAATATAAACTCATTCTCCTAAACTGAACAATTTGTAGTTTTGAAAATCACAGTTCTAACCGTAGGTTTACACCACAAAAAAGAACAGAACTATTTAATATTGTAGAAATGTACCTGCGATGCCTAGTTCTCTAACTTCATCTACCACAAAATGACCTTTTAAGACTCGAGCGATAGACCTTGCAACCGCCTGCTTAGCTACAGGCTAAGCTTTCTAGGCCTCCCAGGCTCAAGAAATAGTACAAGGGCAGTAACCAACGTTGCAAATGAAGGTCACGTGCGAAAACAACGTAAGTCATACATTTGTTGATAAAATAAAGGAATTTGCCGATCGTAAGCGTAACGTAGAGTGTTTATGCGTTTTACATAATACGGAAATACACGGGTGATTGGGCTGTGCGTGTGATTTAGTCGTTCAATTTTGAGACAGTCCATGGATAATGTTACTGCCTTAGTGCCTACAGATAGGGTGTATCTAAACTCATGCCGTTTTGACCCTGAGGCAGATAAAAACTACAGAAAAGCAAGTGCTTCACAAGCTCTTTCTGCTTCGCCCAAATTAAAATCGTCGTAGAAGCTAATGATTGCAGTTGCAATGGGTTCTTGTACAGTACAGTTGACATACTAATGAATCTACGTAGATCTTCTATGAATCAACATTTAACTCGCTGTACAATTTCTGATTCCTGTCCGGGTCTATTTTATACTCCACCAATATCAACAGATCTGACAAACAGTCGTGACATTCAAATGTGTTGCATAAGAAACCAAGAATCTTCGCAGCATACAAACTAAAAAATAAAATAGTCCATAAAATAACCGTTCCGTGCATTATTTACACCGTCGTCGCGGCGACGCCCGTATTTGACGGCTGCATATTTTCATTGTATGCAAAAACTATAAAACGCCATGCTTCCGTTATGTAACTCAAGGGCACGTTATCAGTGTTCGGCCTTACTGACCGTAATGCGTTTAGTTGCAACCGATATGCACTACACTGGTTATTATAATGCACTCTGGTTGACTTTACTAGCTGTATGTCACGTCGTCGTCGTGATGAATACGAGTGGAAATGTCGGGCGTTTTGCAATTATATTGCGGAGTTAGGTGTAGAATAAATTATTATATACGAGTTGAAATGCTTATCTTTGTAGTCGTGAAAATGGTATAGTAAAGGATCATAGAGTAGTTTCTATTTTATTTCCAAAGGATTTTGCTCCTGCAATCATTTCTTGCTCACACCCAAGAAAAACTGTAACTGATTGTAGCAACCGCGGTTTTACATAACCGCTAGCTGTTTTAGAAAACAGCTCCGTTATGTAAAACAGCTGAACGACGTTTAGCGATTTTCCATAATTACTGAACTTTAACACGCAGAATTGAGCGTTTTGCATTCATCAATGCAGTTGGTCAACGATTTACTTATTTACTAGCTTCAGCGCACGGCTTCGCCCGCGTGGATGTCGGAAATTCTCCGACGGGAACGTGCTACCGGGACCAAAAGGCTTTGTCCTTCCCCAGGATACCATCTATCTCCTTGGCAAATTTTAACGAAATTCGTTCAGTGGTGTAGGCGTGAAAAGGTAACATTCAGACAGAGTTCATTTCGAATTCATAATATTTTTATGAATATAATTCAATCATGATTCGAAAGACACGTAGCGTATGTATAGATGAAAGTTATCTGAATAAATAAATGTATTATTATTATATCATATCTACTATGTAACATCGAATACTCCGTTCTATAGACGTCAAACCCTTCCCGCCACCATCAGTCGTGTCACAGGTAATATAATTAAGGAATACAATCTCGAACCGAGATCGAAGTTCGAGATCTCGCGAGACTAGAAATTTCGATCTCGCTAGAACTCGGCATTTTCGAGATTTCGGGTACTTTTTGAAATTGTTTTTATTCGGAAAACTAAAAAAGCCATGAAAACTGCTTATAGTGCGTGTTGTGATTAAGTAAGACATAACATTAATTTTAATATAATGTTTATACTTTATAATCTATCATTTATAGGTTAGTCTAGCTCTAGAGGTGATTTTGGAAATAGCTCCTTAAGAAACAAAGAGTAATGATGGTGCTGTCCGACAAACGGCATCTTATCTCAGTTGCTAGGTACCCAGCAGCTGAATATCAGACTCCACATTGGTTGGCACCGGTCAACCTGGTCAGTAGACGTAGAAACACGCAAAAAGGGACGTTTACATGGACTTAGAGTCACTTCTAATTCCTCTTGAGCAGTCGTGTTGGCTTTTGCAGCAGCAGCAGCACGTACATTCAATTCAAATTCCATTCGCGCCAAATCGACGCGGAATGCGTAGCTGACTGCTGCCGCTCAATCTCGCAAGATCTCGCCCAATTTATACATCGGGATTGATCTCGTAAAATAGCTCGAGTTCTCGCGGGATCTCGATCTCGGCATGGCATTCCCTAAATATAATACTAGCCTCTACCAATACCAAGCCACATGCATTTCATTGTTCAGGACCCCGACTTGGAGCCAGTTCAACTCTACAATTCATTTGACACGGTGCAAACGTGACCAGCCCAGTCCCAATACGTTTTTGATTGCCCACAAGTGGAGACCGACGCCTACTCGTCATAATTGCACGTTGCTTTGATTGATACAATATTGATATTGACAGATCACATAACATTGTTTGAAAAACAAAGTAACGTACACATACATTATCGTATTATAAAGCAGTTCTTAAATGAAGGAAAACCTCCTCTTAACGCTGCCAGTCAGTTAGCAGTTATTAATTAAATCTGAACTTGTAACACCCTGCGTATGGCACTCCGTCGGTCGGTAGCACATTGAATTAGCGCCAAGTACCCTTCTACGTGATATCTGACATGCGAATTAATGCATATGGCAACTGCATAACGCAATATGACCGTGGAATCTACAGTTAAAAATGTGTCGACCTCTTGACATTGTAAAAGTACTGTGAATTAATGTTTATTTTCGTAAATTAAATTGCGATCAATACGCTCCTGACCTTTCAGGGCGACTCTCTTCTTCGAGTGGGAGCCTTTTATGATTTGCCTTCAACCTAAGCTCAGTTGTGTATAATTTAGTTATTGCTTTTCATCTACCTGCCCCAGAGAGCTATTAAGGCCGTTAAAAAAGTCAAGAGTGCCATTTTTATGGACGAAGCAAAGCATGAAACATTTCGACCATTTTGATGAATTATTCAAAAACTTTGCAAATAACGTCCAAACCAGCCATCAATGGTGTTGTCCTCTGTGTTTTAACTTGGACAAAACTCTAGAGGCTGTTTTAACATGGTTCAATTAAACTTTCGTTTGTTTTATGATTTATTAATTGTGTGATTAAAATAATTTGGGAACATGTTATGTTTGTTTAATTAATTTATGCCTTGACTTTACTTGATTTCGACAACGTTTCTGCTATAACTATAAATAACCATGATAATTTCTTATCAATAGACTTCTTCTCTATGAATCAATTGATTGTGATTTGAATTTTATCGTCAGTTGACTTAATAATAAATAATAAAAGGTTTATTGCAGAAACTTGTACAACTTTTACAGTAAATCTTACATAGGGACCTCCTTTTAAGTAAAAGAAATACCTGTGCTAGGAGATCCCACTCTTCAATGACAAATTATGAAATGGTAAAAGTGGTGTATAAAAGAAAACAGAAATTAAACAAAAAATTACAAGTAAAATCTCAAACTAAACAAGAAGACTAGAACTATAACAAAAAAAAGAAAAGATATAGTAACTTATAGATATATCCTAAAATAGTGTGTTTGAGTGTGTGTGTGCAAGCGATTGTGTGTATAATTTCAACTCGTATTGACGATGCTTGCAGCAATCATTCAATGCCATCATAGGTCTTCAGTGAAGAATGACTTGAGGAACAGAATAGTTTCTGATCCTCAATTCAATTACTGTACTAGATTATTCCTCAAGTGATTTGCTTAAATCCTTCACATGAATTCGATATTTCTCCACAAAGCTAATTTGCGTACACTTGTGAAAACAGTTAAACCACGATCTATGAAGAAGTTGTAAGTATCTAACGAGTTGTTCAATCAATTTGACTAGCCTTTTCCCAAATATGTTTGGATCGGCATCCAGCCTAATCGAATGCAGCTGTATACCAGTATTTTACGTGGAGCGACAGCCTATCTGACCTCCACAACCCAGTAACTGGGTAACACGATACCCCTTGGTAAGACCGGTGGTTAGACTTGGGCTTTTGACTCCCCGTAACGACCGTCAAAGATCTACGAATGACCGCCGGGACCTTCCGATGTATATTGTAAAAATTATAATGTGGTCTTACCTTAGTATCGTACTCCCTCCACGGCGCGATCTGCCTCTCCGTCTCTCGAGAGGACACGAACAGCACCACCCTGTCTGGTCGCAAAGCTCTTAGGAAGCGCACCAGGGTGGCTCCCACCACCGCCACATCCTCAGGGCAAGCCCCCACCAGCCTCCGGATTATCGACTTTGATTCTGATCTGTCAGTAGAAAGAGGAAAATATGACTGCAGCAGTTCTCGCAACAAGGTTAAAGGGTTTTTAACTTTTTATTTGTGTTTTCAGTACGTCCGTCCCGAATATTATAACTATATAAGTTTAAATAGGAAAGGAAACAAGTTTTTAATGTCACAGCTATATTAACGATATCATTATCTTTCTACCCATATCTTTGACGCCTCTTTTACGCCTCTTTTGACGCCTCCTTTGACGCCTACTGCTACACTCCTTTGATACATCTCTATCAATTTTATTGTCATATTATTTTTCACCCTCTTATTAGCTATAATCAATTAATCATCTTTCCGTCGTTTAATTGGCCTTCTATATATTAAACTTTACGTAGTTTTTTTAGTTCCTCAGCTTTCAACTCCATCTTTTCCTATATTACCATAAACTCCATAAAGTATCAATCTCTCACATCAACTGTGGACAATTCGACACATTTACAGTCCAGTGTATATAGTTCCACCTGTCTATTGGTTATTGTGATCGACTAGACAATAGCCCAGGACAATAAGACTGGCACCTGCTTCGTTGGCGATGAAGCGGAGACATGACTACCGTTGAGATTGGCGGCTGACTCATGTAGTGCTGCGGTGACATGCGACTATAGTCGTGTATTCTAAAACTTGTTTATGGATTCTGTTTAGTAGTCTACATCAGTAAGTGTTTCAGTTTATGCTTGACCCAGCGTTGGTTTTAGGTCTCCAAAACGAACTTTTGCTCTAACTTACGTCATAACCAAAATTGGCATACAAAATACCCATATATAGGAAAAAATACTAGGAACACGTTCTAAATCTATAGTTTCGGGACGTATGTTACGTTTGTATGAGTTTCCAGTTTTCTTTCTTTACGAAATATTATTTCTTTGTCTGCTAGGTATGTAAAAATCCAGGATTCTCTTCGCCATTTTCCTCACTAAACTTGCAAACTAACGTAACCAACGTAGTAGTAGGTAGTTCACAAAAATCGTCCTTTTTGATAAGATACCTATATACCCACCCAGTAGTGTACTAAAATACTCCAGAAATGATTATATTACCTAGTACCAAGTAAATGTATAGTTAGTTACCTGTATAGCTCACTCTGTCCCGAAGTGTAGGACAGTCCCGTACATTTGGTAGCGTGTGTGGGCAGGACATCTCCAGCTATGTAGTCTTCCACCAATTGCAGCGCGCGACCTGACCCGTTGTAGTCGCAGTACACGACTGTAGGACAAACAGAAAGAATATTTAGTTAATTACATGGTTAATAGTTATTATTAACACCCGGTCTTTTATTTGAGAATTTGAAGTTGAGAAAACAATTTTGAAGTTGTTAAACTTTACTTTTGGCATTACGTAATGCGTAATTCAAAATTCATTAAAAAAAAAACGTGAAATTTATAGTTCTCAACTTCAAATTCTAAATTCAAAAACCGGGCAATGAATCTCATGATGTGTGATTGATTTATTCACGGGACTGATCAAATAGCTGTCGGTCAGTCTGACATTGGCTATACGAAACTACTTAGTAGGTAGGTAATTTAGTTGGAAAGGTTAACTGGACTACTAGTAATTAACAGACCACAGGTTTACATAGACTTAACCACGGTAATATTATCTATATAATATTACTGTGGGTACGACGCATTTATTTTAATTTGAATAGGTGTCTGTGACTATGATTATTAGTAACACATTATTTTTACCTCGTACCGAAACGTAATTAAAGGGGGATTCGCCGATAACGATAACGTTTACCTGCAACCTACCAGTGTCACTTCTACCTATTTAATTATGTATTAACCTATCCTCGCGAGGGGCTCGTGGCTAAGTAATGACAGCCGCACGGGTCGATGGTTCAGGTTAAGCTACGCTTGCCGCGATCAGTCCATGGATGGGTGACCATTTTTACATACCGAGACCCCTATGCTCTGGGCTCCCCTCTGTGCTTTATGACCTAAGCACATTAAGCCGTTGGTCCCGGCTGTCATCTGTGGATCTTTGACAGTCGTTACGGGTCATCAGAAGCCCGAAAGTCTGACAACCAGTCTTACCAAGGGGTATAGTGCCATGTTATCCAGTAACTGGGTTGTGGTGGTCAGATAGGCAGTCGATACACGTAAAATAGGTACTCGTATTCAGCTGCATCCAATTACACTGGAAGCCGACCCAAAAATTGTTGGGAAAAGGCTTGGCCGGTGGCGTATTAACCTATCCTGCTGGACTACCTAGCCGGTGACCTGCACAGTCTACTTGCAAAGCCCTTGTCGAAACAGTGGAATCTTCGATTGTTACTTTACAGGTGAATGCTGCCGGTGAGGGAGCGCCTTAAGGGGACTACATGACCTAAACGCAAGTTTTATAATGCCTAAAAGTATATGATCTAGAAGTATATGAAGTATATGACGAAGTATATGAATGATAATTATATAATTAATGTATACAAAATATTGTAACACATTTTAAAAGAGTAACGATGCAGTTTCTTGCCCATTCTTCTCCATACGAAACTACCTTTTGGAAGGGGCGACTAGAATCAATTATATTTAAATGTAAATGTTGACGTTTAAAAGTGCCTTTTATGTGCCTATTTGAATAAATGCTTTGACTTTGACTTTGATCCACTGCAGTAAACAAAATCAGAAACGAAATATATTATATTCTTCAGGATATAATTATGCTAGTTAGAAAGTGTGTTGAAAACACAATACAACTAATTTGGTACGATAGAAAAAGTCACGAAGATACCTCTAAAAAATTCTTTTTCATCCCACCATCTCGGAAAGAGTATTTTTAATCTTCAATATCTGAGTGGAAAAGCCGTTTTTATTCTCTAGAGGATAAAGTAAATTGAATTTAGAACATCGTGTGCACTAAGTTTGTGAATTAAAAAAAACATTAAACCTATTTACTGCTACCTCTATGGTGCCGAATATATCATATAACTTTTTTTTAATTTGTTAAAAACTCAGACTCGGAACCTTCTTGGTGTTCTTTTTTCAATTTGCTTTGTACGCGGTTCTTTACGCGGCATTTTTTCACGTCATTGTTAAACCTTATATTAAAAACAAGAAACTTGAAAACAAGTGAAAAAACTAAAATGAGTGATTCTAGCGACGAGGAAGTTTGCTTGACGCCAACAGAATTGACTGAAACTGTTAATAATGCGCAAATGAGCTTTCTCCCTCAACAATCACGCGAGAAGTATTTAAAACAGTACGATATGTTCAACACGTGGCGACTAGCAAAAGGAGCCAAAACTTTCTCAGAAAACGTTTTGCTGGCATATTTTATAGAATTATCCGAGAACAAGAAAGCAAGCACTCTATGGAGTACGTATTCGATGCTAAAAGCAACAATAAAGATGAAAAAAGACAAACATATCGATACCTATCCTAAATTAGTGGCATTTTTAAAAAGAGCCTCATCTGGTCATCAACCAAAAAAATCGAAGGTTTTCACAGTATCTGATATTGAAAAGTTTCTTAACGAAGCACCCGATTCCGTATATTTGGCGGCAAAAGTAAGTCAGTTGCACATTCAGTATCTACTTAAGTATATTAATCTCAATTAAATAGTATACTTAGTAGATGTTGATAGGCATAATTATGCGTTCATATCAATTTTATTCATTTATCTACTACAATACTCTTTACGTTACAGGTTGTTCTTATTATTGGAATAAACAGAGCATGTCGAACTAATGAACTAACACAACTTAATGTCAAAAACATTGAGAAACATTCAGATGACTTACTATTAATTAATTTACCTAATACAAAGACAAAAAGAGACCGCAACTTCGTCATTCGCAAGGAATACGTAACGATTGTTGAGAAATATCAAGCCTTACGCCCGCCTAACACTCCAATCAATCGATTTTTTCTACAGTATCGCAATGGAAAGTGTGTTAGACAGCCTATGGGTACTAATAAAATTGGCAGTATCCCACGAGAAATAGCAACATTTCTTGAACTTCCAGAACCCCTGTTGTACACGGGTCATTGTTTCCGACGAACTTCAGCCACACTTTTGGCTGATTCCGGAGCTGATCTCCTGTCCCTTAAGCGCCACGGAGGCTGGAAGTCCAATGCAGTTGTAGAGGGATACATAGAGGATTCCATCCAAAATAAGTCTAAAATATGTGAAGGCATCGTAGGAGCCATTACACTGAAAGAGCCTCAATCGGATCCTTGGACTGGCCCTTCTACATCAAAAATAAGCCGTTATGAAATACCTAACCATCTCCCTCTCTCTCCAACATTCACGCCAAGGGAATCCGATGAATCGGTACAACTATTAAGTATGACAGATAGTTTACCGAAAAACAGTACACAAGTGACTAACACCAATATTACAGTACCAAACAAAAATATTACACTCAATTTAAATAACTGTAGCAACGTTACTTTAAAATTTTCTTAATTATACCTTAGTATTATTTTGTTATAATTTAAAGATTATTCTGTAATACTTACCTGTCATAATGTAGTAATTAATACCTAAACTGAAATAAAAGTGTACCTATCTTGTGATTGTAAACGTTTTTTTTTTTGCATTTAGTCATTTCCTCGCTGAGGTGGAATGAAAAGTTACGTGTTGCACTCGAGTGCAAAGATTTTTCACCTCGTGCTCTTTTGATTCCCTCGCTAACGCTCAGGATTCTAATTTTGAATCACTCGCTGCGCTCGTGATTCAATTTTAGAATCCTTCGCTTGCTCGGTCATCAAAATTGAACACGCGGTTAAAAAGCAACTTTGCACTCTTGTATAACAAATAACTATTAACGATTAAAAACCATAATATTAAACATGTAATTGTAATCAATCTGGGTTTTTTTTTTAGATTGTTCTTTAAGCAATATATTAACGTGACAGTGTTTTAATTTTTTAGTCCAATCAATAGATTTTTGTAAACATAGAATAGCTTCATATTTTGTCATAAATTACCAGCTTTGTGTCATCGCGCTTCTCTTTCTTTTCTATGCAGTCCGACAGTGACCGCGCTTTAGCTGTTGTCAGCCCTGTAACTTAGCTCGTTAGCTCTGTAAGGAAAACTAGTCATTGGGACTAATAATGCTGTTAACATTGATTATAATGCACAAGTTTCATTAGCATTGCATTACGCATTGACAACAGTACCCACTGCAATTTATCTAATCATTTGATATCTTACTATTAACCTATATTAAGGTAGTGTAATTAAATTATAGAAGGTATAACCTATAAGTTAACATGTAATTATAAAATTTGGTTTGTTTTCCTTCAGTGACAGATAACACGCACGTATAGGTACCTATTTGCATGTAATTTAACAATAATGTAGAATAGCACAATTACACTTTGGAGGCTTTAAATTAATTACAAAAGGTGGTAATTCATTATAGCGTGCAAAAGAGAATTATATGTGCAGAAACACAAAACATGATGAACGATTCTAAGTGAGGACTGTGAAAGTTTTAATTGAATAACTTGAATGTTTAATTGTAAAGCGTTTCTTAATCCTTCAGGGCTCGAATTTATATGAGCATAAATATTATTATATAATTAATAAATATATACCATGTTATATTAAAAAAAAAATATAAGTATATATAATTAAATAAATAATAATAATAATAAATAATTTAATATTATTAATATAATATATTATTTATAAATATATTAATAAAATTAAAATATTTTTTTTTATTATATTTTTTTTGGTCCATTTTATAACGCCGAATGAATAAGTTAGCATAGGTACAGCCTAAGTATTTATGGATTTGCATACATTTTTAAATGTATGCAAATAATGAATGATTTCTTTTCTAATATACCTACTTGTTTGAGTTTGTCTTTAATAGCTTTGAGTTCTAAAAGTCGTGCTTGGTTGTATCTAAGCTTCAGTGTAAGTCAAGGGGTGACAGGCATGTTTTATGTGTCTGAAATAGGCATATAAATCTCCAGATACCTTTGATGATTGTGTAACCTTTAAACGAGATATTGTTCGGCAAGCTTGAAATATTCTACTCGGATTCGGAAAGGCTTCTTCAAATAGGCGCGACACAAATGCACCGCTTGTCGCGCGACGAACGACGACAGTTAAATGCTATGATTTTAGTGTACGAATATGACATATGTACCTAACAAATCTACTTATGTAATTAATTTGACTGTCCACAACTGCTCAGCAGAATACAATGTAACGTTCCACTCAAACGTAGGTACCAGACACCACTTTGTTATCAGTACCATTGTCCTCGACTAAATATCTAAAGATGTCACCATTCTTGCGTCTACCTGCATTACTTATACAGTATGGAAATCACATAGGTATATGCAATAAATGAACCACATGCTTGTTATCGCCTTTGCTGACGATAAACAAAAAATTAACGAAATCGGTCAAAAAGTAGAGTTTTAATTTAGAGCAAATTTGAACACTGTAGAATTGGATCACTAGGACCATCACTCAATGTACTTGAATCCTTGAACATTGAAAGCGACGTTGCCACGCAGTGCAAACTATCACGACGCTGCCGCTGTTACGTATTCTACTTATTTACCTAAAATGTAAAATCGGTAGGTACACCTAAACGACAATGTACGAAGGTACGTTGTCTAAACAGTGTTTATGAAATTTAAAAAAAAAAAACATCAAACCCATAAATGTGGGGTATCTATGGATAGGTCTTCAAAAATGATATTGAGCTTTCTAATATCATTTTTTTCTAAACTGAATAGTTTGCGCGAGAGACACTTCCAAAGTGGTAAAATGTGTGCCCCTCTAAATTCTAAAATAAGATAATGATAAAACTAAAAAAAATATATGATGTACATTACCATGTAAACTTCCACCGAAAATTGGTTTGAACGAGAACTAGTGAGTAGTTTTTTTTTAATACGTCATAGATCGTAAACCGCAATTTACCTTTCATTCAATCTACTCAAATATAAAAATAAAAAAAAACATTTACTTGCTACGGGCGAGTCCGATTCGCACTTGGCCGCTTTTTATTTTAATACCTATTTAATTTTGCTATACTTCTGTGGACTAGTATTATTATGTGGTTTCATTACATAAGCGAGCATCAATTCATCACCCACATTGACAGCACCTAGCCACCTACACTGCACAGATACACGCATGCGCACAATAGAAGTATAACAATTATTATGTCACTCTCTGTATTTTTTCTTCTTGGTAGGTACTTCGATATTGGTGTAATGTTTAGAAACATTAGTATGTTACCTTAAATTAAATAAATAAATATCTACAACGTGTACCATAATTAACGCAAGACCTCATACACCCCAGACCAAAATATTTTTTTAAAGCTAACTGTTCGTGTTGACCGTAGCATTATTTTATGCATTTAAAATTGAGTCTTATTGCCTTGAAATAACAATTAATTTTCTTTGGCTCAATCGGCGGTCAGTATTGCAAAATACTAACATAATTTTTGAAAAAAATACCTAGGTATATTTAGTTACTGAAATGGATTCAGTAGTCAATTATGAGCAAACTACTTTCAGGACTTGCGTTTATTCTGTTACACCTTGTATATCACTTTAAATAGGTTTTATTTATTAGAAGATTTTTTATTTTAGAAGATATTATTGATAATATTAAACTCAAATAATCGAAGTAATACGTCTGCCAATCAGATACCATAATATTATGATATAATTATTAAGTATGTGAGCCAGAACCATTTAATTTTACAACCATACCCAATTTTTTTTTGCAGTAATCTCGTCTCTCCCTTCTTATGTGAATTCCCGAAATCGCCCGGTTGGGCCCAAATTGGGGGTCATCGACCTGAACTGCCAATGTCAGACGGGCCTGTCATGGCCAACAAAGACATACCTCTACACATAGCTTTGTTACCGATACCATCGATTACAGGGCCAAGTGAATGCTAATTTATTGAGTTATATTTATATCATTGCATAGTATAAAACAAAGTCGCTTTTTTGTATGTATGCTTTCTTTAAAACGACGCAACAGATTTTAATGCGGTTTTCATCAATAGACAGAGTGATTTAAGACGAAGGTTTTCATTAGTAATACACGCATTTATAGCAGAGAATAGCCGAGAATTTTAAAGATTAATTTGTAATGTGTGGCGTTAAAAACATATTTTTGTGCGCTTACATTGCAAACGCCTGTTAAACCTTACGAGATAGATAAAAATAATGTACTACTGAAGTGTATAGTTTAAAAAGATATACAAAATCTCCTAAGGATAACCCACAGCAACCATTTTCATCATTTACATATTGATATTACAAAAAAATAATGGGTTATTTAAGAAGCTATATTTAACAATACAGTATTATTCCTTATCCAATTAAATACACTAGATACGTTGTGCTTTTAATGTAGATCAAAATTGCCCTGTACAGCATATCATTAAAATGTATACCTTAGAAGATATCAGAGATTTAAAATGTGGGGTCAGAGTGGCCGTTTTGGGCCGTAAGTCCGTCTCGGGTGGCAGCGGCCGGTGCGATAATTTCCGACATACACCTACGCGGCCAGAAGCTAGTTTTATAATTATGTAAGAAACACCAAGAAACCCTCCGTGCCTCAGAGTTAGTCCCAGCTGTAATTCTTGGATCTTTGACAGTCGTTACGGGTCGTCAGAAGCCCGAAAGTCTGACCACCACTCTTACCAAGGGGGATCGTATTAAGTATCTAGAAACTGGGTTGTCGAGGTCAGATAGGCAGTCGCTCCATGTAAAATAAAGGTATTTAGCTGCAACCGGTTCGACTGGAAGCCGACCCCATCATAATTGGATAAGGCAGGCAGATGTTGAATATGAAAGTAACACATCATCATGTGATGTGGGTTATTATTTGTCTAATTAGAGTACCTTTCCTAGTAGGTATTGTATGAAATGAAAACTAGTATAGATTTGCCACATTTTGATGTTATTCAAGGTGGGTTTAGGGTAAAAAAAAATGAATGCAAGATTTTTTAAATAAGTAATTGAATAATAGGATGACTGTCATCGTTGACTCTTCGATCAAAACCAGTAAAGAATCCGCTTGCCATCATCAATTTTATTTCAATTAAAACCGCCCTTAAATTCTGTGCGAAAACACGACACGAGCCCAATTAAACTGACCGTATCACATAATATACATATTAGACAATACAGATAACTGAATCATTAGGTCAACACCAGACACTGGTCAATGCAAACGAATAATTAAATAATAATAAACAATATAATATACAAAACATTACAATCGCGATAAACTGCGACCCATTTGCCGGTCCGTTTTCAATTACACCGAGATAACGTGACGTTTTAAGGAAAATACCTATCATGTAAAAAACAATAGGACGAGAATAAAAAACAGTTGCAGTTGCGAAGAATTTGAATTAAGAACAATGGAGAAGATAATAAAGTAGTTTGGTAACATCAATAAAAAACGGTCGTAGCTTGCTGTTGTAAAGAATTTGAATTAAGAACAATGGTGAAGAAAAAGTTGAATAACGTTGAGTTTGCCTTACACTTTGAAGATATTTGTGTATGTTATTGGGTGGCAAAAAAGGAGGGCGGTAAGCGGTCATCCCAGAGACGAAGCTGCAAAATAATCTCTTGAACCGGAACACAGTAACGATACTTGGTGGTAAAATGTGGAAGGATCAGTGTGTGGAAGTGGTGGTCCAGTGAAGGAGATACTAGCAACTTCTCCAAACGAGCTCTTTTATCTACAAACCTGGCGCATTGACGTCACTCGTACAATTCTGTTTCAGTACTGTATGGGGCGGCCGCATTCCAGCGAGACGCCTCGCCTGGTTAATTAGCACAGGTTGGACATCCACATATTAAAGTTTTCGGCAGTTTAGTTAGATTAGCATTAATTCGTTTTATTAATGGTTCGTAACTTGAACAATGAATGGAATTAAACTACGAAAAACAAAATCCTATGCAATCCTATATGACCATACATTTTTCATTAGTTTGAATCAGAACTAATCATAAAGAACAAAGGAAAGCAAAGATTTCCGTCGCACAAAGATAAGCTTGTGGAGAAAAATAGTAAGATTTGAATAATTTGTCGCGGGTTCGATTCCCGCACGGAACAAATATTTGTATGACCTACAAGTAGTTGTTCCGGGTCTGGCTGTTTGTGTATGTGTCGTAGGATAATTTGATACTTCGAATCTTCGCGAAAATCCTAGGGGTTTTGCGAAAACGCGGATAATTAGACATAGGCGAAAAATTATCAAATCTTACTGGACAAAGTCAGGATCTAACATAACCTAACCTAAATGATACAACAACAATAGAAGGGTATCTGGCGCTTGGCGGCCGCTGCCGCGGCACGCTCGCTTCACTCGCTCGCCTTCGCGCGCTAATGGTCACTGTTCTAACCTAACCTAACCTAAATTCTAATTATCCGCGTTTTCGCAAAACCCCTAGGATTTCCGCGAAGATTCGAAGTATCAAATTATCCTACGACATATGTGAGTTTAAATGTTTGTAAACGCACCCACAATACAGGAGACATTCCTAGTGTGGGGTTAAGTTAAATAAGTCGTAGTCATCCTCGAAAGGGCGGGCACATTTTGGAGTTTACACAAGGGGAGTATACAGAAAATGGGTACCGATGGTTTTTTTAAAAAGGACTGTCATGTCTTGAGAAATTCACCCCAAACCCCAAAATAAATCAATTTCAAAAGGCCATGTTGGTGTAAGTGTAACCTTGCCAAAAGTTGCAGTCCATTCCATTGAAGACTACGGAGCGTTTTCTGTTTCAATTCATTTAATTTTTAGGTTGAATTGTTTATTGAAATTAGCGTCTTGTTTATTACACTGCACTAACAAAGTACCATCTTTAGTACCTATCACATTTAGCTAATAAATGATTTCGACTTTGACATTCTTTGATCCTAACATTCCTACTCCCCAGGCTCTTTGGATGGCAGATATTTTGCAGTTTGATTACCTTGTGAAATCAGACAGATAATAATTACTACCAAATATCAATAAATTATTTTCAATAATTGATCATTTTCCGGTAAGTAATTGATTAGTGATTACCTATAAACAGTGGCAAACGTAAAAAAAACTTCACAATGGATAACAAAAAAAATATCGAAGGCGCGTCTCCATTGTTGTACACATTAGCAATTGTTTTTCCCAACAACTCGACTTTTAAAGGCACACGAACGTTTTATTTTACATTATCTTTTGCCCGGGAAGTCGGAAATTATTCCACAGGAACGTACTACCCGGATCAAGGTATCCTCACCCAGGTCAGCAGTTCAGGCGTAAAAAGGTTACAGACAGACCGACTCACTTTCGAATTTAGGTATAATATAAATAAAAAAAATACTTTATTAGAAAAAAAATATGACAATCACGACACTCCCAAACTATTAAAATTAAAATATAATAACCTAAACTAACTAAGTTAGTTTAGGTATAATATTAAGTATGAATAGAATATATGCAATTTTTTTATCACTGTTCGTAATCAGAATCACACAATAAATAAATATGAATAATCAAATTTAAATTATGTAACTAAAAATAACACATATTTCATTAGATAGAGAAAAGGATAATAAACTTATTATTTAAATCCTTAGAACAGCTTTTCCTTTTGTGTCCCAATTAACCCTAGCAGCTTAATTAATAGTTTCAACATTAAGTTAAATACAGGACAAATAAAATATAAAAGACATAGTTAGGCCAATTATTCACAAAGCACAAACATGTCAATTGTTACCTATTCGTCACATGACTAGAAGTTAGAACACATGCTGGAAATAAGAAACATCTATTCGATTACTTAATTTTATCGATAAAGAGAATCCCAGTACGAGCCGTTGATATCTCGATTCGAGCGTCAAAACTTTTAACCTACGTCATAGAGCCTTATCAAATCCGTTGTGTTTAGACTTAACAGAAGTCACCTCTATCGAATTGAAAGTCGACGGATCCATACTTAGGTATGTAAGGCAGTTACTGGTGCCGATTCCCTTGTTCACAAACTAAACTAAATTTAAGTTGAGTGCATCTTTTTGTTTCTATTTCATTATGAAAAGTACAGAAGATAAATATTAGTTTAGTCCTGTCAAATTAGTCAGCACCTGACGTAATTTGATGTAATTTTAGTAGTCAACTTTTAAATCACGTCTAAACTTGTATGGAGTAGTGTCAGGCGCTGATTAATTTGACAGGACTAAACTAAAATTTTTCTTCTGTCCTTTTCTTAATGAAATAAAAAGAAAAAGATGCACTGAACTTAAATTTGGTTTAGTTTGTAAACAAGGGAATCGGCACGACTGTCTACTATAAAGACTTGGTTCGATTAGGATTACCTATGTTGGAAAATTTTCATAGATAACAGAAGTTACACGCGTGACATCATCTCATCGTCTGTTTAGCTTTCTCTCTACTATGTTGCGGTCGGCTTCCAGTCTAACCGGATGCAGCTGAATACCAGTATTTTACATGGAGCGACTGCCTATCTGACCTCCACAACCAAGTTACTGGGTAATACGATACCCCTTGGTAAGACTGGTTGTCAGACTTTCGGGCTTCTGACGAACCGTAACGACCGTCAAAGATCCACGAATGACAGCTGGGATCAACGGCTTAACGTGCTTTCCGAGGCAAGGAGGTCTTGGTATGTAAAGATGGTCACCCATCTACGGACCAAACGCGGCAAGCGTAGCTTAACCTGATTGATCGACTCGTGCGGCTGTTATTAATAAGCCACAAACCCCACTTACAAGTTTGTTTACCTTTTATTACTTTCACTAGTCCACTATCTGTTGACTATCTACAAAAGACTAGCTTCGGCCTGCGATAAAAAATGACACTCTGCAGTACTGCAGCTTCCCATTAGTGAAACATTACATACATTTTTGGAATCGGATGAGTAGTTCCGAAGATTACCCCCTACATACAGGGTGTGGCGTAAGTAGTGGTCCACCGTTCAGGATTCGATAAACCAGATAATTAACTATAACAGTTAAAAAAATTAACCATTTTTACCCAAGGGTTCCGAAAATATTACTTTTTTGTCTTTTATTTACGAAATTTCTACCTTTTATTACAAATTTGTTTGTAGTTTCAACAAAAACCATTATTTTTTCATTTTGATTTCTGTTAATTACTGCTGAATACTAGAGCTATCATGATAAATTATGATTTTTTATGTAAATTCAGCTCATTGAAGAAAAAGTTGGTTCTTCTCTAATTTTAACTTAAATTTTTAACACACCATCAAGATCAGGAGCGATTTTTATAAAAAAAAAACTTACTACTAAAAATGGTTAAAATCTTTAATTGCTATAGTTAATTATCTGGTTCATCGAATCCTGAACGGTGGACCACTTCTTACGCCACACCCTGTATAAACTAACATACCTCTGTGTAATATAAAAATATTAATATAGAAGCATTAGATGACTTCCATAAAGATCGAGGACATCTGATTGCAAAGGAAACGAAGCAAGTCAGAAGATACTGATGCTAAAGGAAAATATATGTGCATTCCAGTGCGAAGACGGAAGAGATAGCCGTTTGTCTGCCGACTGAAACACTTCTGTTTTGTAAATTAAAATGGCTTTAGTGAAATATCATACAACAGCACTCATAGCTTAGTAACTTAACAATCGTAGGACAAGGATAATAAGCTCTATAAGCTCATTTTTAGGTCGAGACTCGGTTGGCATTAGAACCGAAGTACTAAAGTACATTTGTCTGCAGCAGGTAACTATGCTCTACTTAGGTAGATGGGAAGTCTACTCTTTGGACAGATAGTGCAGCTCTTGATGAGTTCAAAATGTTCTATAAGATAGACGTGAAAATATTTTAAAGAAGAATCCATAATATCAATAAGGCTGCATTTATCCACCTAGAACAGTCTAGTTGACAGTAAGAAAATACCTTATAAATATTAATCTTTAGCGTTGATAATAATAGGAACCATCAGTGTCATAAACTTCTGGAAATCCTCAAAATATACAGGGTGTTTGAGAGATGGGTGCAAAGCTTGAAAGGGATGAAAGGATATTTTAGGCCATTTACAAGATATACTACTACACTTGTCTTAGACGATGTTCCTTTTTTTGTTGAAATTTTAAAGTTTTTAATTATAAAACCCTTTTTTTATAGCTAATTTTTTTTTTTAATGTTATTATTTTTTATTTATGTAATGTATGATTATTCGAACACAATAATTTCCAAGGATCTGTATCATCAGAGAAACATTCTACGCATATTCAAGTTTAAGAAACTTAAAAAAAAAATATAAAATGTTTTGTTTATGGCATAATAAAAAATAAATAAAATAGCTTTAGTTGTTCAAACCTTTAAAAAACATGTTTGGTTATTAATTGTCCTTTATTTTGAGGTATTATTTACGCAGATGTCTCATCACCTCTTGGAATTAGGGTGTGCCAAGCAAATTGAGGATGAATATTTTTAATTTTAAACAAATCAAAATAATGCAACGTTTCTGCTAATGCACTATTGCTTTTTATTAGAACTGATAACTGATAAACTGTTAGAATTATAGAGCACGTGCACGAATCAAATTCTGCGAACTCGCATAACAAAAGTGAACGAAAAAAAATTTTTTTTTTCGAATAGAAAATCAGCTTATTTACTGAGGACATAAAGTCGTTATTTTTTCACACACATTTACTGAAAAGAAATAACAAAGAGTGTTTATGTCTAAAAAACAATTGATATATTTGTGAATAAATAAAATATTTTAGGTTACATAATTATGATAAATCAATCATCAAAATTATCATCATTTCATCTAATTAAGTATATAGTTTTCAATATAATGACCTTAATTTGCGTATTCAAAACATTATTTTGTGTTTATTATATTTTTTTTATAACAAAGCCAGTGCCTTTATTTACACGTAATCAGCGCGCCAAACAACCAACAAAATCAACAAAAAACATAACCGGCGCGCCATTTTCCATAAATATTTGTTAACGTTTTCGTTGTGTGGTTAATTATTATCAAAAATGTCGACTTCACTTTGGGAAGAACGGCAATACGTAGATTTGACCCCGACGGAAATACTAATCGAGGCACGAAACGTGAGTGATAGCCTGTTGACACCAAAATCTAGAGAGAAATACCTAGCGGCCTCTGAAACTTTCATATGTAACGATGTAGAAAGACGTGCACGTTAAAAGCGTCCGTAATAAAAAGATAAAAACAATTCAAGAATCAAAATAAGCCGTGGCAGCTAATAAAAAAATAAATAAAAAAAATTACCAGTGCCTACTGACGGCACCCGTTCACGAACATGACGTATGCCATTCACCATTCAGCTCAAACATTTTGAAGGGAACTCAATGATCCAATACACAGGCCACCACCAGTGACACATTTGAGTAAGCATGACATACTCTCAGCCGCCAGGTCACATTCAAGTCAATGAAAGACGAACCCAGTAAGCTTTATAATAAGTACATAGTGCTCACACATGTGCTATGCAATTATACAATACTAAGGAGATTGAATTTATACAATGCAAAGATAGATTATACAACCTTCGTCAGCTCCAACAATATTTTCGAATGCTAATTAATTAGTTTACGCGCCCTTGTGGAGCAGGACCAGCCCTGAGCCAAGCATTTTTGTCAGTGGTGTAATCCCTCAACTTAGAATATGCTTGGCTGTATAGAGTGAGTTTTATACAAGATTAAAATTTCGTTTCATGCAGTTGGAGTATATGAATAGTTACATAACCTCTGCGACGAAACTCTGCCAAGTGCATTTTACCGGACACGCTGGGTTAAAGTGAACGAAACTTTAGGCAAGTGCTTTAGCTTATACAGTGTAAGCCTTTATAATGTGCACATATCGAAAATAAGGAATCTATGCTTAATTTTACCGACAGTTTTTTTTTTAATCTATAAAAAAAAAAAAAAGGCTATCTGTAGGTACACCGTAGCCGTGCGCTGGGCCTTTCTTTAACAGTCGATAAGAAATTATGGGATTGAGTTAAAAACATGCATTTTTTACCATTAGGTTAGCGACCTAATGGTAAAAAATGCATGTAATGCGGGCGTCTTATTGAGAAATTTTACGATTATTGTAAACATTTATGAAAAAAAAACAGATTTTCTCTAAAAAAAACATGTTTATTTTTAATTTATAAGCAAAATCCACAATTTTCATTTTAAAAGGACGCCTAATTACTTCCAACCATTATGGAGTTTGTTTCATCGCGATAGATCATTTAGTTTAAAAGTTACACCGTTTTGTTTACACTGGGGTCACATAAGCAAACATAAAAAAAACCGTATAATATCTATATAAAAAATATTTTGTTTCGTCGATATTTAGCATAGATTCCACATTTCGATATGTGCACCTATATAAGGACCTCACACTGTATATTTACGATTCCTTTTTTTTCGCACCTGTAGTTTGACAGTTATGGGACAGTGACAGGAATAATGCTAAGCCCAAGTATCAACTTGCTATAAAACGTTTAGTAATCTCAGCCTTACTATCGGTCACGTGTCGTATCACGCATTAGATTTGCATTCAAGAATAAAGGCGGCCATTTTACGATTGTGATTGATTTAATTGTAGCTACGGACTTATGGCGCGTAGTAAACGGTTTGAACAATATTTATGAACAGGCTCCGGAAATTTGTTTATTTTTGGTGCTAAAATACAAGAGAGTATTTGTTAGGGATAAATCAAATATCGGCAGTCTGAAAACTTGTGAATGTCTCTATGGTCAAAATAGATTGCTTTTTGGAAGTAAGATTGATGCAAGTCTATAGACGATTGTTGTGCTTATGTAAATCAAGTAGAAAGATTTGACCTCTAACAGAGATTACAGATGATTAAACGTATAAACATGTTTTATAAAGTCTTCAAAATTATAAAAACACTTTAAATTAATTTCGCGTACAAAATCATATACCAAATATTTACAGCTTAAAATGAATAGGCATTCAAACCTTTTGGATATAATTCTATGGGCCATTAAGTTTTACACTGTAGTTAAATATAATAAATTCTGTGGCAACAGTTCCAAGGTTTAGTTTCAAATTCGCGCAAATACGAGAGGCACCAGTTAATTTGCATGCAGTGTAAACATTTGCCTCTTTGAGTCTAAACTAACCCAGCTTGTATTTAAGTAATTGTAATTACGTCGCTTACAGATTAAGTATTTGTTTTTCGGCAAATTGTTTGAACTGAAATATTTGCTTCTGTAAATGTGCAGGATGTGGTTTGAAATTAATTATATACTACGTATAATTTTGGTTTTGTTTGTCCCGAGGATAGGATCTAAGTTCGTTAAATTTGATGGTAACTGGTCATAATTATGTAATACTACCTGCTCCCCACGGTTTCACCCGCCTATGTATCGGTGTCGCATGGCAATATCAGGATAAAAAGTATTGTATGTCCTAATCTAGGTCATGGTCTACTCATGTGCCAAATTTCATTCCAATCCATTCAGCCGTTTTAGTGTGAAAGCATAACAAACAAACACACAAAATATCAAATCTTTTCTCTTTATAATATTAGTTTAGACTATTATAGACTATTATTTATATTATTTATAATTGTGGTGCTGTTCCACAAACGATGAGACACTTAATATAATTTCCTGCTTTAAATATTGGAAAACAATTAAACAGGAAATATCAGTAGATAACTTAATGAAATTTAAAAATCATCTAAAAAACCTAACTTTTCGACGAGTATACGAAGCTAAAGACGCAAATGAATCCTACGAAAATTTTATAGATGACTTTATATTGCTATACAAATTGTGTTTCCCAGAGAAAATAGTAACCATTTATACTTGTAAAAAAACCAAATGGATTTCGAACGGGATAAAAATATGTAGCAGAAAACAGAGGCAGCTACTTTGGACATATAGGCATAATCCGAACACAAAAAATAGACTTGCTTTTAAAAAATATTCCAAGCTTTATAGAAGAATAGTAAATCTAACCCAGAAGGCCCAAAACAACTACTTCATAAAGACGTCTCAAAATAAATCAAAAGCTGCTTGGCAAGTTATTAACAAATCCAAAGTATGTCTGCCGCAAGAACCAATATTGACCATACAAAATGATAAATCAACTCTTACACATCCCCTTGACATTGCGAATGAATTCAATAAATATTTTATGGAGATTATAGAAAATAATTCAAAAACAAACCTTAATAATACCCCGTTAACAAATTCGTGTAGAAATGTTATTGAAAACTCAACTTCGCAGTCTCTATTTATGCTACCAGTTTCAGACACTGACATTATAAAAGTGATAAGTAGCTTAAAAAATACTAGTACAGTAGGATACGACGGTATTTCAACTAGAGTAATAAAAGATGTTAAGGAGGTCATAGCGACACCGTTATCGCACATAATTAATCTTTGCATTTCTGATGGTATATTCCCTACTAGTCTCAAGAAGGCAATTATTAAACCCATTTACAAAAATAATGACAAGACTGATATAAAAAATTACAGGCCTATTGCAAAAATACCAGTCATTGCAAAAGTTATTGAAAAAATAATATATAATTCCATTTACACGTATTTCGAGAAGTTTCAGTTATTTTGCAATGAACAAAAAGGATTTAGGAAAAATACTAATATTAATATGGCACTATTTGACCTGCTGTCAAGTATAATGACATCTGTGGATAAAAAAAATCCTGTGTGCTCGATCTTCACGGATATGTCAAAAGCTTTTGACTTCGTAGATCATCAGATCTTGCTACAAAAGTTACACGGGTACGGCATTCGGGGAAACATTCATAAACTCCTAGAATCATACCTAAGTGATAGGACACAGTGTACTGAGATTTCCAGAATTTGTCCTATAAGCAAATTAGAAACTACATATGTCTCTGAAGCGAGATCCGTGAGGTATGGTGTGCCTCAGGGCACTGTACTCGGGCCCCTACTTTTCTTGATATATATCAATGATCTCCCAAGAAATTTGAGAAATAAAATTGTACTTTTTGCAGATGACAGTACAGCTATCATAGAATGCACTGATCCAAACGAATATCGAAATGAGATCAATAACTTGCTAAATAACGTCATTAATTGGCTAAATAATAATAATCTTGTGATCAATTTGAGTAAGACTAAAATTGTACAGTTTCATCAACGACGTGAGAATCCACCCCTTAATATTACCTACGATGAGTGTAAAATAGAAGAAGTTACGAGTGCAAAATTCTTAGGCATAACTGTAGACCATAAGTTGACTTGGAAACCTCACCTGGAAGTGGTTTGTAATCGACTGAGTAAATCTGCGTATCTATTGTTTCAATTATCTAAGAGAGTTAATTCTGAAACACTGTTAACAGCCTATCATGGACTTGTAGCCTCTAATCTCCGTTATGGTGTTGTTTTCTGGGGGCAATCACCTAATAGGGAACTGGTATTCAGGATGCAAAGAAGGTGTGTAAGATCCATGTGTAATTTAAAGTCAACAGATAGTTGCGTTCCCTACTTTAAGAAATTAAAAATATTAACATTACCAGCTATATATATATTAGAAACTGCATTATTTATAAAATCAAATCCACATTTATTTACAAAATTTTCAACAGTTAAGAAGACCCCCATTCGGAGTCAATATGAAAATCAACTATGTACGTTGAAATGCAATACTGCGTTAATGAAAAAGAGCTTCTTTGGTGTTGCACCAAAAATTTTTAATAAAATACCTGATGCTATAAAATGTATGCCATTAAAGAAATTCAAAAAGTGTCTTCACAAGTTATTACTTGAGAAATGTTATTATACCCTGGATGACTATTTTAATGATAATACTATTTGATTAAATTCTGTAATTTTATTAATTTATATTATTAATGTTGACTTGGATGACTATTTTAATTTTGGATGACTATTTGATTAAATTCTGTAATTTTATTAATTCATATCGCACCCCTAGATAAAAACCCCACTAACTCAAAAAGTACGAGTTTTGAGTTAGTGGCCTTATCGAATTCCTGACTCGAAGACCTATGCATCAATATAACTCGCGTAACGATACCTTCAACCATTGTTAAAAGATGGCGCTAAACGCTACTTTACATAAATGACCTTGCCCCGACAGGCGCGAGTACTAGTCCGCCATTTTTAGTTGTCTTCGGATTGGCGTAAGTGACACACGTTTGAATAGTGGCAGATTTTGAGTTGCTGGAGTTTACACGAAATTTATTGAGTAAGTTTCTTATTTATTTTGAGTTGATTGAGTTTTGCTGAAATTTCATTGTAAAAAGTAATAGTTAATTTTGATTTACGGGGGTTTTGATGATTTTATGTTGCAATATTTTTTTAAATATTTCGAGTTCCTCAGGTTTACATGAAAGTAAAAGTAAATTTCGATTTACCGTAGTTTTGTTGAATCTAACTTTAACTTTGTTTATTTTTGCCTGTTCAATGAAATTTGTAATTTTTAAAGAGAAAATAGGTTGTTTATGAAAGGTTCGATTTTTTATTTTATTTGTTATACAGTAACTAAACACAGTACGTGCTTTTGAGGGTTTTTTGAGTTGGTTGACTTTACTTGATTCATTACTGAATTTGAATATTATTTATTTTTAGGATGATGACAGGGCGAGGAAAACTCATGGTACAAATGATTAACGAAGAAAAAGAGGATCCTGAGCAACCAGCAGCAACAGATGATTCAAGACCTATTACATCTCCTGGTATAGTAACGCTCAATAGTATTAACGAGCCTGAGTTGCCAGCTGAAGGAAGGTTAGCTCCATCACCGAGCATTTTAGAATCTTCTTTGAGTCTTAATGAGCCTACAAACGCTGAGGAACTACGACGAGCTCCTAAACGTCAGTATGCTACCTCGCCAGTTCATAGCGGCGATGAAAGCGATTTCGACGATTCCGATGCAGATCCGCACTATCAAGACCCTATTCCCAAAACAAAAATAATTTTCTCTCCCTTGCGTAACTCGCCTATTTCACAAATGCCACGAACTCGCTCCATTTCGTCTTCGTCTAGCAGTTCGAGTTCATCAGGCTCGAGTAGTAGCTCGAGCAGTAGCTCTAGCAGCAGCAGTAGTAACTCAACGAATGAACATGACGATACTGGCCCTAATTGCGAGATTCAACGCAACGAAAATAACAATGCCGATAATGCCGTTCAGAGGCTGTACTTATTTTAAGATTGTTCTGATAGTGCGTAAAGAGATAAGAATACTCAAATTTATATTTTTTTATGGGAGATAAGAGTTTTTTTTAAAGGTATTATTGCTGTGATTATTTAAAAACGCATAATTATTCATTATTGTACGTGTACGATCTCAATTTCATGAAAATGTCTAGTATTTAAGTAATAACTGTTATAAAAAGGACTTACCTAATATTTTATAACACTAATTATTGTATTTAGTTTTCTTTGTTATTCATTTAGTACTTAAATAAATAACTTTCTATTTGAGGACACATTTTATTTATTTCAACTATTTTAGATCTATAAAAACTAAAGCTTGCGTTCCTAAGATTAGCACGTTGCAATCACCCGTTCATAGCATAAGTAACTCAAAACCCCCGACAAAAAGTTATCTTATTTTTGGGGTGAAAAGTAACGTAACTCAATTTTATTTCAGATAAAGTAAAGTAACTTGACTTAGTACACAAAAAAATTGCTTACTCCCGCTGCAAAACTAGAGTAACTCAAAAATCCCGTTATTTTCCACGTTTTTAACTGATAAAATACAAATAAGCTAATTAAACAGCTTCAGAAAACGTTACCTTTACGAATCTCTCATTAGATCTTTGATATCTTTCTTATATACCCTAAAAACAGTTTTTCGTCATTTCTGAAAAATGAGGTTTTTTGAGTTGCCGGAGTCTTCATCTAGGGGTGCGATATTATTAATGTAACGAACGAATAATTTCTCGCATATTCTTTTGTCGTGATCTTCTTGTGTGAAATTGATTATTTTAATGTATTTTGTTAACGTAAAATTTGGTTAACTTTGACGAACCTGACTTTAATATTTGTATGTCAACAATGACAAAGCATAGTGCAACACTTATCTATTAAGACCTTAACATGTATGATTAATGTATATATGTTCTTCACCTATGTTTAACAAATAAATAATTCTGATTCTGATTCTGATTCTGCGAGTCCTGTCGGTTGCTCGTCACAAGTCCTGTGATCACAAACATTAACTTTTTTTCGATAATTTTTTTCTGTAATGTAACCATGAATAAAATTCGAAGAAAAGTTAATATTTGTGGTCACACAGGACTTGAAAGATCATCACGGGGTGTCAGTTTTTCCGATTTATTTTCGATATTTATAATTTGAAGAGTACATGACAAATATATGTTTTTATATATTTCTGATAACTGTCACGACTATAGATATCACCTGTTTCTGGCTTGACGTTGATTTCTGGGACACCCTGTATAGTCTTGAACGTCAAACACGCGCGCAGACTGCAACGCTCAGAATGGCAGGGATATCCCTGCCAGACTTAATCACTGTCAGCATAATGATGGCGATACTTTGGAAAACATGGAACATAGCACACTTTCTTGACACCAGTAGGCCAATTCTCGTACTTAAAAAACGTTCAAATTCAAGTCGCAATCTCATCTCAGCGACAATCAATGTCAAAAACCTGTCAAAAATGTATGGAAATTGATTGTAATTTTGACAGATTGAGACTGAGATTAGAATGCGAACGGTCTTAAAAATACGGGAATTGCCCCTCTGATATAAACGTCGAGATGGCGGCAAACGACTATTTTGGCCGCGCGAAGACTTATTTTGCACGCACTCTAGTGGTATCGTAGACCGCGCGTTGCCATCCTAGAGACAAAGTAAGCCTGATATACCTGTATAATAACACCGGTACCCTTCAAACTATATCATAGGAAATTGGCTGACACCGTTAAAACATAGTAAAAAATATAAATGCTGTAATTAGGTTTAAAAACATATTTAAAATAGAGAATAATTTCGAGCTGTTTAAACGCCGCCATTTACGCGCGCTCTGTTGATGACGTCAAATACTAAATCCAGTGACAGTCCAGTCCTGAGGCCATTGTTTACTACAGGTGTTCTCGTTCTTAACTTATATCACCGTGTAAAAAGCTCAAAAGGTAAGTTATTTATAAGTATTGCATTGTGCCTGAATGCAGAAATACTACCTATCAGAAGTGCACCTGATAAAGCGTTTTTCCAGTCCCGATAAGTGCAAAAATACGTAAGGAATGGTGTACGGTTATCCAAAGAGATGAAGTATCTGCAATAACCATCGATCAATAATAAAGTTCTTTATTAGTGATCGATGGCAATAACTTGTTTACATTGTTGTGAATCAAAAATTATAGGATATGTTTACTCCTCAATATATTTAGGATTGCATGTATGGCTTAAATAACGTACATAATGTGTTATTATACAATTACCTTGCAGCTTTCACTCTTTTTACTAACAGCGCACGTAAAATTTGAATTTGAAAGAAAATAAGACCACATCGTGAAGGGATCTATTCTCGGCAGATTATCCGGTTGTGCTTTTACAAAACCACATTCAGTCATTGTCATAAATGATTTCTAATCTCACTAGTATACAAAAATTACACTTGAACAATAAATGAATACACAACACACACGTTATTACAATATTTTCTAATCAAAAGCCTGCAATGCCATACAAATGTAAGCAATACGAACTTGTTGACTATTTTGACGTCACGTTTTGTTTTAACCAATGTTGTTGCGTTTTACAAATTTGAATTTCCCTCGCTTAATTTGCAATTTTATTTATTAATTTTAAGTAATTAAAAAGATATTAATTACTAAAATAATGAGTTGGTTCAATTTCGTTGGTTCAAGTTGGTTAAATGTCGGGCCAATAAAGATTCGGAATAAAAATATTTGAAGCAAATTTAAACAACTTGCCTATTGACCTGGCTGGAGGCGTTAATCAGGCAAGCCCGGTTAAACAGTCGACAACCTCCTAGACCTGCGAGATGCCATTTATAAAAAATAAAATACCTACTAAAGTGTACTAAAGCTCTTCCGACAATTTACCTTTTCAATCTAGTTCACTCTTCATTACCAATCAACATATCTAGTTATGTGCCTATGTATTATATATTTATAGTGTCAGTTTTAATTACTGCCGACTTCCCTCTAGGTACAGTTAATTGCATTAAAATGCAGTAGCCTGCTTCTCAATGCCAGTGGATTTGCACAATGTTAGACCTTGTAGATACTTGTGACTTGCACTGCCTCTGTGATTAATGATAAATGAAGGAAATCGTTTTTAATGCGGACTTTTACTAGGATTTTACCAGACTAGCTTGCAGCACAAATCACTAAATACGTTTAACGCTAAACGAATTTAAAACATCGTTGTTTGTTATTTTCTGCTAGGTACCTAATCGTTTTAAAATGACAGAGACAATGGTGCCGATTCTGTTGTACACCGAACTAAACTAACTAAACTATCACTAAAATTCCTTACTTTTGGCTATGAGAATCTTAACGCTATTCTGCAAAATAAAATCTCTAAATTTAAAAATAATTTTGACACATCTAAAATCAAATTTGACAATTATTGCGACTCCACGTGGTACTTGTTTGCCGTACCACGTGATCTTTTTTTAGAGCCGTAGGCGCGCATTATGTGCGGCCTCGACTTGTTTTGTATGGAATTTTTTACTTTTTGTATGGAAAATATAAAAAAATATTACCAACACGTTGAGTTTTATAGGTTTACGGGTTGCAAAGGGGGTCGAAATTTTCATTATTTTTGCGATAGGACACACCGTTTTCGAGATATAAGCAAAAGAAAAGAAAAAAAGATACAGTACTGTTTTTGCATCTGAAGTCGAGGTGTTGGTGTGAATTTTAGTTCATGACAACTAATTTTATTCCACACCTTTTTAATCGCGATTAAAAATAGTCAGATTTAGTTAAGACAATCAAAATTTTTGGTGGAAAACGTAAAATTCAGAATAGCAAAATTGCCATTTTCACTAAATTATAATCTCAGTGCCATCTTAGTGCTGTCAAACTAAAATTTAGTTAAGTTGTGTCACTTTAGTCAATTTCAGAATGGGAAATCGTCGTTTGACAGGAATAAACGAAATTTTGGTGATTTTTAGTCTAGTTTAGAGAATTTTGTGACAAGAGAATCGGCACCAATACATGTTTTAAGTTTATTTAGCGCAAAAATTATAGTGATTTGTGGTGTAAGCGGTCTTAGTTAAGCTAAGTTACTTGATGGTAAGTGCACAGGAACAGCTAATCATTATTGTATGTTTGAAAAAATGACGTTATCAATATTTAAAATTAGGTACTAGGTACCTCAATATTTTTCACTTCAAAGGTCGAGGACGAGAATTTTTCATTTTAAATTATTACTTCTTAGTGTCACTAATGGAACTAATTTAAGAGCATTTTCCACGTTTATTTTGGTATGCAAATAAAGATAAGATGAATCAGAATATAAATAAAGGTAGGTAGATGGGTGGAAGCTTTCATAATGCAATGTCAGCCGCCACGAAACTGCGAATTAGCTTGTCTATAGTAATAATTTAAAATTGTAAAGTGTAATAAAGATAGATAGCATACAACTCAGTGTAATGTAAGACCTAAGCACGCAATTAGTGCTTCCATTACCGACTTACTGCATTCGCTACATCGTGACAAATTAAAATTACAATTGCAAAATTAAAACAAATCGCCATCAATTGTACGTTACACATTTATTTCTAAAACATTATACAGGAAACACGTGTTTATCTTAAGTATGTACCTGGCAAAGGCATAAAGGCTGAACATGTTAGCAAATAATACTTAATCTGTGTATTTGTACGGCTAATACAAAGATCAGCTGTCACGCGCATGATTTGTGCTAATCCAGTGACCGATATGTCTTGAGCTGCGGGAAAATATGGTACTAATTTTACAGGCAGTTCCCTAGTCTGTTATTGTTGTACGTTGCTAATACAGACTGCATTTTCACTAAATTATAATAAATAATTAGGAGTCTTGGTTGTCAAAAAGCTATATTAATTCAACGTTGAATCCCAGTAAACTGAGTAAAATTATGGTTTTTGGAAAATCTATGTTACCTATTATTTTGATTAAGTAGCCCCTGCATCGTATTCAACCTTTTTCCAGTATCTACTGAATTTGACGTTTGTTTGACAGTTGTCTTTGCAAACAGAGCGCTACCAGGAACGGTCAAGGTGTATTGGGCTATCTGTTCAGCTAATGTGGTCGTGTTGAATCGTAAAATAGCCGTAACTATGTATCCTAGTGACGTACCTATATAGCTTCTGTTATTGCATTAAGTTCACGGTAAAATCAGGTGTATCTCCCAACAAGCAAAAACGTCTTGACTGACCTGTTGGTGCAGTTGGTAGCGACCCTGCCTTCTGAGCCGCTGGTCCCGGGTTCGATCCCCGGACAAGTCAAACATTTGTGTGCATGAACATGTCTGTTTGACCTGTGTCTGGGTGTGTATATGTACCTATATCAGTCATCAGTATAGGCTCTGCCTAGTTCGGGACCTGAAGACCTTGTGTGGATGTTGTCTCATATTACTTATATTATAATTATTATTAGTTCCAGTCTAATAAAACTGGCCTATGTCCAGCAGCGGACGTCTTTCGGCTGAAATGATGATGATGATGATGAATAAAACTTCATGTTATATGTATAACGGTTATAGCTAACTAAAATGTTATATAGAGGTTTATCTAGTGATGCTTCAGTCGCGTAACTGTAATGTCTTATTTATGTTAGTTGAGTACACGTTTTCAGGACTAACTTATAACACGTCGTATAATGGTGTCAGCCATGACGTTTATAGGACAATGTATTGGTCTTATAAACATTTTCGTTAAACAAACGGTTTTCGTAAGACCACCGTCGTTGGGTGCAAAATCGTAACATAAATTTTATATTAATAAAAACTAAAATGTTGAGTTTCAACGGTTACATAACTTTAAGTAGACTATTATATCATTTAAAGGTCAAACCCACACTTTAATTAAACAATTCCATTTTGTTTTGTCGTGCAAAATTTATTTAATTAAAACAAAAGTAATGATTCGGGGGACCTTAAAGTCGACTTAATATGGCCGAGGCGTCCATGGTCTCAAAGAAACGTCTATGCGCCCTTCTTGTTAGTTTAGTGTATTTATTATAGTGGTTGCCATATAATAATATGTTAGACCAGATGGTTCGAGCTTTGTTATGAAAACACATCCATAATTATGAACAAAAACCATTCAATTACAATGAAATAGGGTTAAAAAATGTACACCAACACATTTATATATACATCGTCATAAAACTAAAATTACCTGCCTACCATTAAATAAGTTGCAAATGTTGCAATCATGGAAATTAACTTGATTTACTTTTTTCTGTTAGTATTTCATACAATATTTAACGTGCGAATCAAAACGGTTGTCATTGAGTCGTTGTTTGACACTAGTACAATGTTTCAGTTTGACAACGTCATTATAATTGCTATGTGATTTAGGGCTGATTTTTCAATAGTCAGATAACTTTTACCTGAAGAATAAATATGACAGTTTGACATAATTATTGTCTATACAAAAGCTGTCAAACCGCCATATTTATTCCTCAGATAAAAGTTATCTGACTATTGAAAAATCAGCCCTTAATATAATATAAGCGGTCACTTATCGGTCTCATCACAACCAGTATTGGACCGTAAAGTCGGTCTTTGTGGGTACACACAGCATCAGGTCAAGTTACCACAAACTGTCAAATTTCCTCATTCGATTTTGAACTTAACTTTCAAACACTTTAAGGTTTATAATCATTTGGAGAAATTGGACAGTTTCGTATAACCTGAGGGGCAATTCCCGTATTTTTCAGAACGTTCGCATTCTAATCTCAGTCTCAATCTGTCAAAAATACAATCAAATTCCATACATTTTGACAAGTTTGTGACATTGATTATCGTTTAGATGAGATTGCGACTTGAATTTGAACGTTTTTTAAGTACGAGAATTGGCCTTCTGATGTGCTGACGACTGTACTTCTATTTGACTTCCATATAACGTTCAGCAGTCATAGGGTGACTTCTAAGTAACTACTAACATTAGAAACGCTAACACTGTCGTGTAATTTGGGCCTGATTCGCGTTATATAAAAGTTTATATTTACACTTAAACGACTAATCTTAACCCATTGAAGTAAACGAGACAGAATAGAAGTTGTATTGTTATTACGTCGAGGGGCGTTTAGTGTCCCGCAAAGTGTTAGAAGACTAACTGAAAATGTAAAAAACATTACTTTGTTAGTTGGGACGTCGCGTCGTCGTCGATAGGCTTATGGTTACCTACTTAGATTTAATATCTATCTACGTACGGCAGTATTATATACCTGCATTAAAATTGTTGAAATATACCTTCTTCGTGTTTTAAGCTACATAAGTAAGAACTGCTTCGTTTTGACAAGTAAAATTTACTTACAATGGTTGTCATGGCAGTAAATTTCTAAAACCTGATGTGTTGTTCACGATTTGTTAAGTCAAAACTTCCTATAGTGATATACAATATTTATGTGGATTTAACCGTAATTGCGGGAAAGTCCGAAAGGGTTACCGTGGCCCCTGGCACCAGCAACTGAAGGAACACGGGTGGGTTTTAGTCAGTAAGAGTCAGACACGCCCTCCCGCTCCGCCCAGAGCTGGAGAAAGATACTTGATGATAAAAAGGGACGTATTGTGAATACAAGACTAAAGGTATTGTCGATCTTGTGCGTCTAACTTTTTCTCGTGTAATATATTTTTTTTTTTATATAGAGAAAGCCATCGACAATTTTCTGATTTGATTCCTTAAAATTTTGATTATCTATTTTACCCTTTTATATTTGTGTATTTTTTATTTATTATTATAAATTATACGTGTTTATGTGGTGTAAGTATCCCTTTTTATTTCACTACAGTACCTATTCAAGTTGCATCTACTATCCATCTAGAATGTTCTCATTAAAATCTAAATTCGATATTTTTCTTGGTCAAAACAGGATAGAATTCTTACTGTCGGTAAGATAGTTTTGACTAGATACACCTTAATTATCAAAGTTAAAAGAAAAGTAACAAAATCAAAAGAAATTGAAGAACCAATATCTTGAAAACGTCCTCGACGTTGACCAAGATCAATAATTAATAAAAATATGGAACTAAACAACTTTGTTTAAACGGAAGTCCAAGACACACTGATTAACAAAGTCAATTATCGAAGGCACTTCACACTTGTGCATTAAATAACATACAAGAGGTTTGTTAGCATAATGTCAAAAACAAACGATGATGCTAATCGATGTGCTCAAAGGAAAATGGAGGCTAATTCCACGTGTAAGCAAACACGAGATGGTTGTTTCGCACCTATATAACTAGCTCTTGAATATTTCTTGATTGATTGTTCTGTTTTCATAATACATTCGAGTAATTTCGTGTGGTTACCTTACATATCCTTTATCTTTTGTATAATGTGCTCTTCTCACTCTCCCTTTCTATCTTAAGAAACATTTCTAGTTTCTATGCGACTCCCACACGAAATTTCTAAGGTCATCAGATAACTTGAAGCTTAGAATGCCTATGCATTCCACAACTTTCCTCGATAAATCCTTTACTGTCCAGGCCGCTCGTTTGTGGAAAACACTCGTGAAGGAACATTACTTGTCGTTGTGATCTTGTTCTCGTAATTTCACCGACACGGTTGGCGCAGTGGTTAAGCGATTGACAGCTACTACGTTACGTGTCGCGGGTTCGATCCCCGCACGGAACAAATATTCGTACTTATGACCTGCAAGTAGTTGTTCCAGGTCTGGATGTTTGTGTATGTGACTTTAAATGTTTGTAATCGCACCCACGATACAGGAGAAATTCCTAGTGTGAGGCAAAGTTTAAAAAAAAAAAAAAATTCGTTGCCTATATATTTAGTATGTACGTCGTGTATTTATGTATCTATTATTTAGGATAGGTATGTATATATCTGTGTATCTATTTTAGTGTATTGTATAGATACTTACTTACTTATTATTTGCACCAACGACAGCCCCATTTTATGTCCAGGAAAATCTCTGTCCATTCCAAGGTTGCCTGGAAGAGATCGCAGAAAGCGATAAGGCCGCCCATTGTAAGTATATTAAGTAGTGTTCAATATTTATTTATTGTTATGTATTTTGTGTTGTACAATAAAGAATATATAAATAAATAAATAGCACAAGCATAATCAGCTCATAATGTTCCCACTCCTGGGACACAGGCCTCTCGGTGAGAGGGAGTGGGCCGTAATCCACCACGCGGGCCCAGTGCGGGTTGGTAGATGTCACATGTCTTCGAATTTTGATGTGAAACATCTATAGCCGCACGTAAAACCGATTGCTGGCGTGGCGACGCGTCGCCACGCTATATTTTAAATAAAGAATAATTATTTATTTCTTTTAAAAAAACTGAATATTTGTTTACTATAGGTAAGTACTATTTTCTATAGTACAATCATATTATGTATGAAAGAATGGTTTTCGATGTTTCACATCTGCAAGGCGTCCAGGCTCAATCTTTTTTGTTTCTAGGACATGCCGGTTTCCTCACGATGTTTTCCGTCACCGTTTTGAGAGCAGCATTTGAGTAATGTTATCTCTGGAATGTACGTTACCTCCTAAAAGCGTAATCAAGTCTCTGATCAGTAAATATGTGGTCAATTCTCATGTTAGAGAGAATAACCGATCTCAAAAGTGATATCGCTTCAAAGGTCGCAAAGGTTGCTTGGGGTCCTACCTTCTTCTTAGTTCTTCTAACTGAACAGACAGCAGTGCTGCTGGGGAGTTTGTTCCGCTACTTCTTCTTCCCAGCTAAAGCACTAGGAAGTGGTGAAGGGCGGGCGTTTTGGGGGGACTGTCTTATGTGATTTTGAAGTTCAAAAAGTGCTGATTCTCAGCCCAGTTTGAATAAATGACTTTTGATTTTGATTTACCATAATTATGCCATAGCCCTGCACCCAAATTGCTAAACACACTTTCAATCCATGTTCGAAAAGTTTGCCTGCTCATCGACGTAAATAACGCAATGAATGTTGTTAAACTGTCAAAATGAAAGCCTTTGCCACTATTAATACCTATTTCACGATATCCGAATAGGTACTACTCACCGAACAAATTCAAAAATAGAACAGAATTAGTATGTTTTTTTTTTTAAAACGTTGCCCCACACTAGGAATTTTTCCTGTATCGTGGGTGCGTTACAAACATTTAAACTCACATACACTTATCTGCCAAGTAACTAAACGGAAACTTAATTGTAGGTGGTACCCCGCTGATCAGAGACTTTCTGATCAGTAAAACTTCAGTCAATTCTCATATTAGCTGTACGTTGTGAATTTGTGATTGGCTGTCTTAGTCCGATGACAAATCCCAATTACTGTCATGCTTGGTGGTACAGGAGTACCTAAGTATGTAGAACCATAGCAGATGGTGTTTTGTAGTTTTGCCTACCCTGATGGGAGGAAAGGTGTGAGTTTATGTATATATATATTCTATGTATATGTTTATGTATGTATTCAATTTAAGGCTCCTTCAAACAAGCACGACACGCGACGCGAATCGCACTCGACACAAAGGCACCTATCGCGCGACGAGCTGTGCCTTTACATGATTTGTAATAAATATGAAGTAGGTACCTATGTAGTCATAGGTACTCTCGTTGCATCAGATCAACATACCGGTATACTTGCATCCAAAATTCTTAAAGAAAAATATCTATCTACCCACGCAAAGCTATCCATCAATTACCCACCCACTTGTAAGTATAACGCATCCAGTTTGAGTCGAAGGAGACGTCTCAAGCGTTTACCCCAGATTAGATAGCAGTTATCACGATAAGCAAACTGTTTTGCATATATGGCAGACTATTCGCAAATAGGTAAGTTTTATGGAGATGTACTTCAAAGTGTAATAAAAACCCGTCTTTTTTGTCTCTCTTGGTGTAAAAATGAAACATGCTTTTATTTGAAAACGAGATTCCAATTGCAATCGGAACAACATTAAGTACTTAATTAAAAGTTTTGTTAACAACTAATGAAATATTGTTTAAAAAAAACTTTTTTTATTTTGTACTTTTGAGTAGGTACCTATTTATGATGTTAAGTAATTAGTTAGTTTAGTCATTTCTATCTAATTTACATTTGTTTTTTCGTTTATTAATTTTCATACTTATTAAACACAATTTTAGTATATTTTTTATTGTTTAGAACCATAGAATTATCAAGACGAATCAAACGAGCCCAAACTTGATGTGGTTGCGTCGTTTTATTGCAGAGTTCCCATGGCCACCTTCCGGCTCCATCATTAGATCAGCTCCATGTCATAATAATATTGCATTGTCATCCGATTTACATAAGCTTGCAAAATTTCAGCTCAATCAGAAACCGGGAAGTGGGTCAAATTTTACTAGCAAGTTTTCATTACAGACACCGGGACAGGTGAAACTAAATAAATGCTTGTACCTAATAAAAACATTAGTTTTTCAAAAAACAAACCTAGACTTTAGCTCAAGTTAAAAATAACAAATGCAACAAATCTTTTTACAAACAAAGTAATTCTTATCAATATAATACACTTAATATTTCTTTGTTGAACGTGAGTTATATAAGTCGACACATTCATTCTAAATGTCAATGTTTATGTGCAGATAACAGCTTAGGTAAATCGGAGTACATGGCCTGGGTGGGACAAATACATAGGCAAATATGAGCTGTTTTATATTGTGTGGTTTGAAAATGTCACATTACCTATTTACACAAAGTGTTTTCATTTGTTGTTGAATCAATGAGTCCTACCGTAATGTAGGTAAACTTTTTGTCATAACACCAGCCGAACTCCAAACCAAGTAACAATATGTAGTTCCAAATCAATTAAGTACCTAACCAAATAAATTTAACTAACCACAACAATGAGTGCAAAACAGTTATGCTTAAATATTATTATACGTTGTAATCTTAATTCCAGTGCTTCTCAATTTTAAATGGCCTATAAAAATCAAGTAACCCGATAAACTGAACGCAACTTCAGCACGTGCCTCTAACGAAGTGTAAATCACAACACTATTTTTTGAACGCGACTCTACGATCGTCACGAATTCACGATTCGCAATCCGAGTCGAAAATAAACGAGAATAATCGGCCTTGATCGCTATTAGAACACACTTGTATTAAACAAGTTGTATAACATTACATTGACTGTTATGATGTAATATGGCCTATGGGATATACATAATATGGTGTTATTTTTTGCACTATAGAGGTAAGTACAATGGTCTTTTTCAACACAGATTATACAGATCTTTACAATGTAGATAATGTATGTCAGATTTGTGTTTGTTCTTTCCAAGATAATTTTACACTGGTTCGGTGTCTTGACTAGGTATTGCATAATCAAACAGATGGAAGTACCTACGGAAACACTCGTGTAGTCGTGGGTGCTTTGTTTAGAATCGAAATAATATTTCACACGCGGTATCGCACGTGCTTTCGTTTATGTTTTGAACATAATAATTATCAATTCGACTAAAACACGTTTCTTTTTTTTAAATAATTATCAGTTCCAGATTTTAATCTCGGCTGTATTTTAAAAATCAAAGAGTAAAGTACAAACTTCAAGGCAAAGGTATTCAGCTATTTGCAGCCTGAAGTGAACATTGACATTAACCCTCGTGGCAGTACAAGTCACAACAAAACACTTCACGATGACATCATTCTATTGATCGTATATCAGGCACACGTGTTGAGGCATAATCACGTAACACAACACAACCAGTACTTATTAAGCGGTTTTAATGAATGGTTTATCGCCTTCGCGACGGTGCGCGGCGCCGCTGCCGGCGGCGTAAGTCGGGATGGCGGGAACCGCGACCTTGAAAGCGAACAAAATGCTTCAAACACGCGTCGAATAATCTACGTGTGTTTGTAAGTCAGCAGAAAAATTCGCATTCCAAATAACTTTTTTTATCGAAATTCTTCTGAACGCAGTCAATTATCCGGAAGGCAGCTGTCAATTTTATCGAGACAGACTGTTTCGGAATGTTTACGAAAAGGTTTGGATTTTAGGTATTCCAACATTTTTCGTCTCAAATCTGTGGTTTAAATAAAGAAACATCTGTTTCACACTAAATAATACGCAACGTAGTATCTACGTATTTTGTTTGTGGTCTTACAGTCAAAGTTCATGGATGAGTCACTGATTTCAATTTCAAAAGTGTTACAATTGTGTTTCAGGAATTTGTTGACCAAATAAACGGACCTATACCTACTATGTACCTAGAGCTGAAAAAAATGTTAAGTAACTAATCGAACTGCAAATATTTTAAATTTTTAACTAAGGCCGTACGTACCTATATCCTTAATGATTAGGTACCGATGAAGGTTCTACAAAAAATATGCACTTCGTTTATTGGATACAATAATATATAAAAAAAAAAACATGTCTGCAGTTCACACGCGATAGACGTGAAACCTTCAAAAATGTTTAATGTATTCTATCTCATTCTCTCTCACGTTAAATCCTCTAGATGTACGTGTTTGTCTCTTTTAATGTCGCTTTTTCGTTTCATCGAGTTTCAAATCAATACCTTTAATATAAATTCATGTAACCATTTAGTTATATATTACCTACCTACCTACCCACATCCCTGCAATAAGTTATAATAATGTTACTGGCATATTTCTTATTAGAACCACTAAAGATTTGAAATTCGATTTCTAGTTTTCCGGGAACAAGAGATGTTCTTTAATAATCGCGATAACCTTGTAACGCGGTATTTGTGCAAAACACGTGCGTGGCACATAGTCTATATTGCTCTGTTGACTAGGTATATTATATTATGGCAACAATGGCCGCCTGCTCCATTTGAAAAACGAACGTAGGTATTAACTTTTTGCAAATCCTCTGTTGTTTTCGTTTGTTTACGTAAACATTGATTGCATTATTCGAATGTTTCATAAATATTACTGTCATTGTAAAACACTAATACTTATTTTATATGGCAATGACTTTGTAATTCCGGCGCCTACGCTATTAAGTCAAATTCGATTCAACATAAACAAAATTACGAGTTGAACAATCCATAGGACTATTTAGAACATAGTCTATGACTTGGACCATTTTCTATCTCGTTTTACGTTTTTCTTAAGTAGCCTACCTGGTACGAACTTGTTGTCAGGCCTACACTGTCCTCTCATACCAATAGGTACACAGTGTAATGTGGAAGCAATGTTAAAATGAAATTTATCGTGGGGTTTGAATCGAAAGGTTGGCCTGGCCTCTTTAACATTCCCAACTCAATCCATAAATTATTACGAGGCATGTGGTCCAGACAGTTGCCTTCTCCGAAAAATTGCGTTATTTTTGTAAAAACCTCATGTGATGGCCACCGTATAGTATTAATAGTAATGTTAATCAGTCTTTACACAGCGCAGCTGTTATTTGTTATTCAATGTAGGTAAATGAAGGAAGTTTCCACTGAAATCGATAATGTGGATCGCACACATAGAATTTTTGCGAATATAATAATAAACCTTGAACTGATCCTTTAGTCATTTGAATTAGCATAAGTTTTAGAATCCGATATGAGAAGAACCTCAAACGATAATATAGCTTGATATCTTATTGCCATAGCCATTTTTCTTAATTATCATATTATCGTTATCAACTAATTAAGCAGATTATCACTATGACACAAACTTCACGTAACATGATAACGACCGAGACCTACAAACGCGTTGAATAAATTTTATTCTATTAAATATAATTACCTATGTGTGGAATGAAAAACAAGCTGGTTTTTATCAATTTGTCCAATTTAGATAGCGGGGTCGTTACGGAGCGATGACCAAATGTTCACAATAACACTTTTATGAAGTATTTGTTTAGCCATGACATTTGGTATTCAGCCTACCTATTCGCATTGTTTATGGCAAGGAAGGAGTGATGCTGCGTCATTTGGAAATGGTCTTCCTATTATTCTAATATTTCTTGGGAGAAACTACCGATAGTAATCTATCTACAGTTTTGCTAACGGTGCTACAAAGGTATGGTAAATACATATCATTATTTCTTGCTGAAATACTAGATTCCTACTAGGTATTCAGTCGAAATGAGCTAGATAACGACAAAAATCCTGTCAGTCAGATTAATAGAGGAAGAGAATACCAGTTTAGTTTCTGAACTAGTTACAAATAAAACAATTTAAAAATCACTCAAACACATAAAAATACAAGAGGTTGGAGAGAGGCAAGCCGCGACCAGATTGCGTGAGATGAATCCAGAGGATGCAGCCAGTGAAGGTACTATGCCAAGACTGTTTATTGGTGTTGGTGGGGATTTTCTTAACACACCACACACCTATCAGAAAAAGTTAATCTTCATAGTAAGCAGAAGAAACAAATGAAAGAATTTGACTTGGAATTTGGGTCAAAAAGCAATAATTTGTAACGTAGCGAATATTGCTTCAACACCTAGACTGAAATGAGGTTTTATTTGAAGGCAATAAAGGACTGGCACTAACACTATACGGAAAGCTTAGACTATAAGAAAAGTAAAAGTCAAAGCATTTATTTCAAATAGGCACTTTTGAACGTTAACATTTTAAAATATTATTGATTCTAGTCGCCTCTTCCAAAAGGTAGTTTCGTATGGAGAAGAATGGGCAAGAAACTCCACCATTACTCTTTTAAAATGTGTTACAATATTTTGTATACATTAATTATATAATTATATGTGAAGACGATGCACATAGTATAATAAAATTACCCTACCAAAATAGGCAAAAAGAATTAAAAAAAATGCAGCAATGTCAAAATAAGTTAATTTTGTGACAGATACATGGTGCTCACATATTTACAAACATTGTAAAAGTAAGTATACGATTTTCCAAATTATTTAAACAAGTAATATATCAGTGTGTGACTTAAATAAAGAAACAGCTTTCATTGAGGTCGGTTAAGATTTCCATTAGCAAACATGAGCCCGGAACTACTTTCGAAGTGACCTTCTCTAGCACTGGATTGGACTTCAGCTACGTCTTTTAGTTCTTTCATTTGAATCAGAATGCGAAAGCATGTCGCACCGAACAATTTATCTTCCGAAAACATCGCGCGACTCTGCCATTGTTTATTGTACGATCCAATGTATGGACGTCAGCGACTTTAATGAATGTAAATAAACGAAGGTATTCAATTAGCGGAAAATTTGTATCCGATTGCCGCGAAAGATTCTTGAAATGCTTCCCACTGCGAAGTTAGGTAAACATTGTATATATATTGTTGTAGATGTTTGTTCTTTCTCTATGCTAGTAATATTTATTATTTTCGTTGTCATAAATTTTCTTAGCTTAGCATAGTTGGGGGATTACAACGCTGACAAAAATGCTTGTCACTGCCTGCTGTCAGTCCTGCTCCACAAGGGCGCATAAACTAATTGATTAGCATTCGAAAAATTGTTGGAGCTGCTGAAGATTGTAAAAACTATCTTTGCGTTGTATAAATTATATCTCTTAGTATTGTATAATTGCGTAGCAAATGTGTGAGCACTATGTACCTTACTATAAAGCTTACTGGGTTCGTCTTTCATTGACTTGAATGTGCTCTGGCGGCTGAGAGTATGTCATGCTCACTCAAATGTGGCGCTGGTGGTGGCGTGTGTATTGGATCATTAGGTTCCCTCCAAAATGGTTGAGCGGAATGGTGCTGATCTAAACGTCATGTTTGTGAACGGGCGCCGTCAATAGGCACCTGCCATATCTCTTAGCTGCCACGGCCCCTTTTTAATTCCTGATTTTCTTTAATCTCTTTTATTACGGACGCTTTGAGTTTTTTATTGACACTGAAAATAGATGCTTTATGAAACAGATGATTGAGTAGCTACTTATACTGTTTTATTTTGACATTTTAATGTAGAATTCTGTTGTTAACATATTGATTCTCTTGTGATGATTCTCACAGCTAGAGCTAAATACCTATTGTAGGATTTACTAACCAGCATGCCTTTTTCAGCGAGGTAGGTATATAAGTTGAGCTTTGGCTCATAATCATTGAACCTAGTAGTTACATACTTAACGAATGTCAGATTTCTGTTATCCAAATATCCTGGTTTAAACAGGCCAATATCTACAATATTACCAACATTGAATGTGAAGCAACATGCAAATAAAATTCACTTCAACAATATCGTAAAATTCACCGGATATAAAATCAGGTTATGAAACATTTCCAAGTAGGTATTTCGAGTACATAAATCAATATTAACCATAAACAATTTAGTATCAAAACCTTTTTAGAGTTTGAAGTAGGCGTATGAGTGGGAAACAAAAAATTCCTGCACGAAGACTCGACTTCAACTTTTATTTGATATCGATAAACAGCTAAGGTAAATACGCATAAACATGACAGAACTATAACCAGAAAATTAACCGGTACGCACTGGTGATAATCGTTATTTTTCTAAAGGCTTTATAGGGAAGTAAGAGATAATACTAATGGGACTTGAAATAATCCGTGTAAAACAAGAGACGTTTCCAAACAGAGTCAGTGTTGCTTTAGTAAAATATTAAAAACACTTGCTACTACTTTGATTCTAATGTATAATTCTATTGTTATTACACCAATATGTCTATTTAAACACTATCACGATTTAAACCCATCTCTATAGGGAAGCTATGCCTACACTACTGCTTATGTCACAACGAAAGGGACTGCAAGCAAATAATGCAAAAACCCTTTAATGAAATGGTCTAAAACAAAATATAACATATAAAACATAAAAGCCACTACAAATTATGAAAGTAACAGGTCAAGGTCAAGCCATTCAACTCTAGACCTTAAACTTTGGTTCTTTGAAGTCTCTAGTTCAATGCCCTAAAAGCTAAATAGTATGTACTCATCCATTAAAACAACCTAATCTACGTACGAGGCATTTTCTTCATGCATCAATAGTATTGCTTCATCTCTCACTTCACATGAATATCATCTTTTATTGCGTTCTTCATTAAATAAAGCATCTCCAAACTGGTTAACCTTGGTTAGCGTAATGAGCATTATCCTTTGTCCCTTACTGGATCAATATTTACCAGGGACTAGGGCACGATTACGTTCAAGGTCACTCTTGTTTTCTACCCGTCCCTTTCTCTTCTATGCCCATCTTGCTTCCCCTTGACGCCATCCTCCATCCATTGAAACAACCAAATCTACGTACAAGGCATTCTCTCCATGTATCAATAGTATTACTTTTTCTTTCACTTCACATGAACATCATCTTTTATTACGTCCTTCATTAATTATAGCATCTCCAAACTGGTTAACCTTTTGCTTGCGTAATGAACGTTATCCTTTGTCCCTTACTGGATCAATATTTACCAGGGACTAGGGCACGATTACGTTCAAGGTCACTCTTGTTTTCTACCCTTCCCTTTCTCTTATATGCCTCCATCTTGCTTCCCCTTGACGACCGTCCCTTCATCCGGGAAACCATTTCCTACTACGCAATGTTATTCCTTCGCTGGCTTGCTATTACGAATTCTATATAAAGTGCGCAGTACTTAGTTAAATAATATTGCAACTCCGATGTTTACTCCCCAAGCATAGATATTATACGGAAACTTTATTACAATAAAAAATAAAAAAAATATCATAACTACCTACTAAGAATTTTGAAATCGGGTTTCATGTTTACCTTGTTATTCCTGACTGAAGGTCAAATGAGAGGACTTATTTACTTGTCATATCTAGCCTTAGGAATATTTTGAAAGATAAGTCTGTCCCTGATATTGCCCTTGCAAAAGACCTTATCTGCAAGTAACCTTAGATTTAAATGATACCAGAACATCGAAATGGACGTACCCTATCTGATTTGCATGCCAAGATTAACTTCATGTTTTTCTCAATATCATACAAGAAATGCTTTTAGCATATCATTAAAAACTGAATAAATATAAAACTGATTGAATAAGAAATAAAACAGTTTATCTTTAAAGTAAATACTTTAAAGGTCTCTTGAAAATATGTCCCAAATTTTCGTGTCATGACCAGATTCCTCAGAATAACAAAGGAGTAAAAGCTATTGTTTAATTTAATATCTAAGGCAACACTATAATAAAAACGATATTTAATGAAAATGGCATGACTAAAATGAAGGAAAAGGAAACTATTAACACTATTGTGAATGGTATGAAAGTCCAACAGTTGCTCGCACAATTTCATTTGTAATTTGTTCCGAGATTACATATTGTAAATCCAATTCGTGTGCTAGAGAATTTTTTGTTAGATGCCGGCTAAGTTTTTTAAAGTCATCCTTATTTATTTAGTTACTCGGCCAGATTCTATAATTTGCCTTGCATTTTTTTCTCTCCTCCTCCAAGATATATAAGTATACACAAAATGACATATTAAATTTGTTTACCTATGTGCTGCGATGTCCAGAGACAACTTTACACTAGTTCCAGTACTATCTGAAAGCTTTATGACATAAAATCTGGAGTTTGTCCAAATGCAAGACTAATCGGACCGCAGCAGTATGAAATACGGGATGAGGCGATAAGTTTTGTGTGAGTTTTACGGTCAGTTTACTTCGTTTTAACATCGTTTCGATACACGGAATTAGAACGGGCAGATCTAAAATACAGCTTGAAGAATACACAGCAGGAAACTTGTAGGCAATACGCCGTTACATTAAAAATAGTGGACAGTATATCATTCGTTTGTGTGTCACGTCTGTTTTTATTTTAAACGTAAAATAGATAAAGCGGAAAATGGTATTTAGTTCGTACACGTTAGTGGTTGTTTTAAAGATTCTTATGTCAGTGACATAGTTACGATCCAGTGATTTTAGATTTCTGGTGAATTAGATAAAGAATTTAAAAAGAAAAAATCTGAAATCAACTTAAGATTTTTCAAAGTAAAACAACGAGAGATGTGATAGTTAGGAGATAATGCTCAGATCATATAAATGATCTGAGGGATAATAGAAACATTTGCCATCAGAGGAAGAGTAAAGGCTACAACTGCAGAAAGATATTATGAATTCCCTGAAGATTGTAATTATTTCGGCAACGGTTGCTAAGGAATACTGTTGCTCCATTTATATAACCTAAAGTAACTATGTCCACAGGATTAAATACAAATACATATAACTAGGTCAAAAACATATTTGCTTCGACATTTTACAACTGCAGAAAGATATTATGAATTCCCTGAAGATTGTAATTATTTCGGCAACGGTTGCTAAGGAATACTGTTGCTCCATTTATATAACCTAAAGTATCTAACTATGTCCACAGGATTAAATACAAATACATATTATAACTAGGTCAAAAACATACTTGCTTCGACATTTTACTATATTGATCGACAAATACAAAGTATGGCACGCACTATACCTACAGTGTAATATATTGATGTACTTATTTAGGTACCTACCGCTGGAGGTAGGTACAGTTCGTGTCACTAAGTCAGACATGGCCAAATATCGACCAAGCATTTTCCTGGTCTACAATCTAGATTTTGCAAAAACAAAGATGACCTACCTTAGGTATGCCTATCTGTAGAGCGTTCTACAGAAATTAAGTTTTGTCCTTGTAGACCAACATGTAAGACAGCAAGCCGTGCACAAGAAGCGATTTTCTATCGGCCAAAATGACGATGTTCTATACCTTCATCCCCTATTTTACCCCTTTAGGGGGGAATTTTCAAAAATCCTTTCATCATGGTACAAGACCCAGCGATTTAAGCTGTGCGTTGTGTCAGTTATTTTAAGATTTATATCAAGTTAAAATCCATTTCACGTGTATCATTTATTTGTTTACTTAAATATATTTAGTATGCGGCAATACTTTCCACAAGTGTTCAAAGTTCAGCCGATAGCGCAAAAAAAAGTATTTTGCGTCTCAATTATTTATTATACATACCTAATTACGCTTAGTATATCATTCATTACTCATTGTTTGTATGAAACTTTAACAAGTCATTAATATGTATTACGAAAAAAATCAGATTATTCATCATCATCATCATTACCATCAAATGCATTGTCTAACGGCCGCGACTTACGTGTTGTAGGTCGTAGGTTAGAAGCCTAACAAAAGCTATAAATAATAAGCTATAAATTATTTATCACCACTGCTCTCAAAACGGTGAAGGAAAACATCGTGAGGAAACCGGCATGTCCTAGAACCAAAAATTCAAAGACAAGTGACCAACCCGCACGGGCGCGGGTGGTGGATAAAGGCCCACTCCCTCTCACAGAGAGGAGACCTGTGTCCTAGCAGTGGGAATAACATTATAGGCTGGTTATGCTATGCATCTTCTCTTCAAAAGACAATTCAGTTGATGGTCGTGGACGCAAGAGATTCTCTGGCGACAACTGACAGTCCTACATTCTCAAAGTTTCCACGATTATATTATTGCGTACTCAACACTACATTCTTCATCACTATTCATCAGCATCAACTGCATTGTCTCGTGGATTAATATGTGTTGACTTAGCAGTCCTACGTCGTGTGTGGTCCACATTCCACATAACAAAATTACGCTGATTTTCAAGTGAAAGGGTGGCATTACTCTTTGCACGAAACTTCGTTTTTCATTGTCATTAAAGTGAATATCTTTAAATTCTTTATCAGCGTTATTGAACTTCATTGACTCTTTTGTTAATATGTGTCAAGTTAACAGTCCTACATATCGTCCACATAACAAAGTTACACGGATTCCCAATGAAAGGCTGGCATCCGTCCATCTGGCGCCAACACTCGCTCGGGTGATTTTCCGCTTTCCCAAATTGGTTGAACGATTAATTTATAGACCAAACAAACGCAGTGCTTTATTCCTCTTGACTATTTTCGCTTTGTGGTTGGTCTGGTTATATTTTGGATATAAAATTGTGTTATTTTGTGGATGTTATGTAATTTTTCTAGTTTTAGGACAAGAATTACAATGAATACGAATGCAACATAGGAAATGTTCATAAGTTGCATTAAATAGTTTGTTTATGGATTTTTCTGCTGATATCTATATTTAAAAATCTGCAATATAAGATGATTCTAAGATTTTCAGTTCAGTGACCCATCATATTTTATTAATTGAAATTGAAAACTCGTCAGAACAATATTTACTTTAACACGAATGACAAACTGAATCACTCATGTAGGTACGTGATCTTTTCTTTTATTACCAGATTAACACAATTTACAACAAAAATAATATTCCCAGAATAACGTGTGCATTTCGTGGTTGTTAACAGCACCATTTCAGGTATATAAAAATAAAGATCGGTAATTTATTTGAAGAATAAAGAAGAGAATAACGGTAGTAAATCAAGACTACCGTAGTAAAGTAACTCCGTTTTAGAAACTCTTGACAAAACCTACAACTTCAATATTGATACAACAATTAACAGGAGTATAGGAAATAAAGAGAAAATCACGGATAAAGACAACAATGTCTATTGTCATTGCAATTGTAGAGTCATTCCTCCCTACAATACAACACTCATGATATTGTCCATCCACAAATATTAGCCACACAAACAAATCTCAGGCGAAGTCGAACAATGCTTTTATTAACTAAACAGACAGTTTTATGAACAGTAATTCCTCAAAACGGAATACAAATAAATAATTAAATACTGCATAAAGTAATAATGGAGCAAAATTATTACACGCAATACAAATAATTCACAATACAGTAGTAATCAATTTGAATTGGTTGCACAATTGTTTAAGAAATGGTGTTGTTAACAATATAGTAGCGAACGTTAGTCAATCATAACAAGACACGGGTATTACGCAGATTACATACGAAGGTATTATTCGAGGGAACTTGTTAACTCAACAGTAAAACGAAGGCAACCCGTAAAATTTTCAACACTTAAAATTCTGAATAGACGCCAACCATATAATATTAACACTGATAACTGCCAAGCCATTAAACACGGCTTTAATAAACAGCAACATAGGCGGAAATAAATAGAAACTCTTCAAAGCGTTTGAGGTAGGTCATAAATATTAGTTGAAGTATCGTTTGCCTAAGAATAACCACGAACCGCTTTTGAAAACACTCGAAAATGTAATTTAATGCCAATAATATCAGTATTAATGCAAACCGGTAGGTAAAGGGGGATAATGAAACAATGACACCACCTTCTGTTGTATAAACAAAATGGAGTAGGTAGCACGATGCCTAAAGTCGCCGGTCATTCAAGTTCGGACGCCACGTGTAGGCTCATTATCTTGATGTAACATGGCGTTCCGCGTAAATAGTGGCGTCGAATTTCTCTAGTTTTCTGTTATGCATTCTTGAGGTTACTACGCCACACGTCACCCGATATCATAGTGTGTAAACAAAAAGGGTCCCAGCCGGATATCTTGCGGTACTCCCATGCTTATACCGTTAACATTCTATACGGCCAGCTATGATAGCAACATTATTGGCAGTTCTAAGAACGAACTGGATGTAATGTCGAACTGGTGGTCTTCAAGACACGAGGACAGTGTATGAATCATGTCAAGCCAGCGGAAAATTTAATATAGGTCAGTTCACAACCGTCGCTGTGCACAATGACATTTTGAAAGATGAGACAAAATGCATTATGTTTGTAAATTGTTCGGGGAAAAATGTATTTAAAACTGAATTAGAGCGGGACAAGCCCCGAACGTTGACAGACGAACGAATTCTTTATTACGCTCAAGGTCGAGACAAACAAATGAGTGTGTGACAAATCAGATCACGCGATGTGCCCTGGGAAAATACGGAAACCACGCGACCGGTCGTTAAAGGCAAAGAATCCACGTTTGAATACGTGTGAATGAACACAACCCCATTGTCACCGAACACGATACTTACAGCCACTCCTTGTCGACTACTGCTAGTAAACAGAATCGTAAATCTCAGATAACCGTACACGTTTCAGCGCATGCGCATAAGCACATCTCATCTACATGTTATTGGCTATTGCGTTGGCATTACGCATTGAACATTTTCGCGGTTTATTGGTTATGAACGTGATTGGAAAATTATGTATTGTAGCGTTTACTTCAGTTTTACTGATACTTAGCTTTTATTTTTCTCTCAAGGTAAGCTGCACTAACTAGTTTTATAACCCGTTTCATATTTTTGTCGATGGTGACTATTTTGAAAGAAATAAATAAAGAAAACACCAACAAAAGAACAACTAACACATTTCTTTACCATCGTTCTTAGGGCAGGAAAGGTATTAGTTGCAGTGGCAATTTACTGGCTTATATTGACAAGTCAGTCTTACCAAGTATTAACCAAGATAACTGTTACAGATTACTAGCTCAAAGATCAGAACTTGATGTAAATGTAAAGAGATTGGTCGGTTATTTCGCAGTCTAGGAAGAAAAATTGTCGCCAACATTCAGTCATCGCAAATCTATTACATATATTATAAATTAAAGTCGCTTTTCGTGTCAGTCTGTCTGTGTGACCGCGTGGTTCTTTTAATACGCAGCGGATTTTGATGTGGTTATCATTATCATTTTGACTTTTAGAGAATTTATTACGGAAGGTTTAAATGTGTCTAATACATTATTAATAAATCTACATATTATAGTAAAGACATCTCGATGTTTCGTCGAGTCGTGCGAAGCAGGGGCGGGTAGTACTCGGCCACCGTAGGCGCGGGCTTGCGAACGGCGAGCAATGGGCAGCTCGCCGTTCGATAAGGACCAGGCCCGGGTCGACGGCGCGTTGTTTTCCACGCGCGCCTCAAAGAGATGTCAGCACCAATGACGGGGTTTGCTAGGACCAATGCCTGCTAGGGTTGCGGAAAAGTCCAAGAGGGTTACCGTGGCCCCTGGCACAGGCAACTGAAGGAACACGGGTGGGTTTTAGTCAGTAAGAGTCTGACACGCCCTCCTGCTCTGCCCAGAGCGGGAGAAGTTATTTGATGATTTCCCACCCACAAAAAAAAAAAATAAAAATAAAAAAAAAAAAAAAAAGGGGCGGGTAGTACTATCTATACTAATATTATAAATTTGTAAGTTTGTATGTAGGGGGTAATCTCTGGAATTAACAGTCAGATTTCAAAAAATATTTTTGTGTTTGATAGCCCGTTCTCGAGGAAGGCTATAGGCTTTTTAAAATCACGTTAGGGCCCTTAGAAGCCGAGAAAAAAGATAAAAAGTCAGAAAGAAAGCTAAGCGAAAATAGCGGGGGCAGGCGATGCGATGCGACGGGGTGGGTCGCGGGAACCAGAAAATTCACGTGGACGAAGTCGCAGAAGCTAGTTATAAATAAAGTCATAATGTGCATAATCAGCTTATAAAGTTCCCACTGCTGGGACACTCCTCTCTGTGAGAGGGAGCATCATCATCGTAATGAGCATCTGGTCGCAATTATATGCAATAGGCAAGGTTTCGCGCACCGCGTCCTGCGCTCACTTGAACAAATTATAACACCCGTCTACGCAATTGAGTGAGCACAAAGTAAGGAGTACTAAAGAGCTGAAGGTTTAACTATTTTACCTTTGTCGGTGTAAGTAACTCAGTCTTCAGTTAGTTTGAAGTACTAACCATTTACGTAGGTACCTGTTCAACTGGCCAGCGTATTTGTGGGAGTTTAGAAAAGATTTGAATCTCCATCACCCGAAGATTATATAGGTACCGCGTACATGGAGATTTGTCGCTAGGTATCCGACCGAAACAGTTCCGATTCAGATCTGGTACAAGACAGTTGGCTGAGTAAGCTTCAGTACTCGACACAGTGGAAAGTATTGTTATTTATGTAATTCCACCATGAATGACCATGATCCACCGTCCATCTTTAGTGACTGGTGTCCAGTCAAAATTCCACCAATCCAGAACACTGCGCTTTTCATTTGCCATACTTTAGTACCTAAAGATTAACCTTGTGTGATCCCACATCGATGAGCTTCACTAGGTATATGTTTTGGCTCTCGTATCATTAGAAGTGGTCGCTTGAAATCACAAGGGCTGTATTCATCTGCGTTTTATTAACACAATGACGATCATCAATCCATCTGAGCATGATGAATATACCGTGGCTCAGAGTTTATTTATAGCTAAAATGATGCACATAACACAATTCAGCTTCTAATCCAATCAACTCATCATTCTGTATATTTATCTTCCAAAAAACTTCCCTCGATGTCCAAAATACATCGTGCGAAATGGTGTTAATGAGACATGTCCAAATTTATCCTTCTGAGACAACAGACGTCACGCCATGTTTGAACGCGTACACGTAAATTGACGGCAAATATTTGAATGAGGATGGTAAGACTGCCTCGTACTTTAGCCACGTTTTATGAGAACGAAGAGGTTGATTCAGTGGACGATAATGTTGGAAGAGGCGGTTGATATACCTAACAAGGGTTTGTAAGAAATAATACACAATGGGGGACTATGCTAAATAGTTATTTAAGTAGTTAAATTTGTTTTAATCGCTTTGATTCAGATGAAGGATCAATCAGTCTATGCAATTATACAAGGTTATTTGTAACACGACGGCAATCCATTAAGGCGATGTAGGGGAGGTCATTTGCAACCTTATTACCCCTTATGACCCCTATGTAAATGTCAACCATTTTCCAGTAATTAGACATTTTATATTTTTTTGAAGATATCTGGTATTAAGCTTATTGTATCTCGTTGGATAGCTGAGAAGTTGTACGTATTTTTGAAATGTTCTGTCGATAAAGAATATCCATGTTTCTTTGCACTTTAGGCAAATAACCTGCTCAAAATGATGAAAATGGTGTGCTCTGATTTAAAAAAGATTAAAGATAATTGTCATTTTATGATTGATTGAAGTAGAAGCAGATAATAATTAAAAAAAAAACATGCTTTGTTTTTATAAATAAAATTTCAAAGTTGTACACTGCCTAAAAATATAAAATGATAAATTACTCGGAAATTGTTGACATTTGCATAAGGGGTCATTTGGTTGCAAATGACCTCTCCTTCATCCCCTTAATGGATTGCCGACATATTACCAATAACCCAGTATATCAAAAACCACATAAAGCGGCTTCAGAAGTGACTTTAAAAATAAATTGAAATCTACACCGCGACTGACTCATCTCCTGTCACAAGAAATGCGATACTAGACGAAAGAAATAAGTCGCGAACAAAGTTGAATGTACTCGAAACCCGTCAAAATATTTAGACGGATAAGTTGGTGACGCGAGGTTAATCCAATTTAGGGATTGTAACTTCATTTCATTGTTTTTTATTTACTTCTGAGATCTTTTAGTTCGACTTGGAAGGGTTCAAACTCGATATCTTAAGCTTACATTTCCTTAGTCTTCCTGAGAGCTATGCTGCCCAATAGTAGTCTATAATATTATAGATAGGTACCTGTTCTATTTTTTGTCTATTAGCTAAGTATATGACCGCGAATCGGCTAACGTAAGGTAGGACGCCCTCTGGCTAGGTGGAGCGACGATCTTTGCAGGGTGGCTGGTAGCAGCAAGACGAGAGTTGCCGAGAATCGTACTGAATGGCGTGCAATTGGAGAGGCCTATGTTCAGCAGTAGACTGTTATAGCTGATGATGATCATGATGAGCTATGAACATTTCTTCATACATCTTTGAATTTTGCGTGTAATACTAGTAGTGCACCTTACTCCGTGTTTAATGATTCAGCCAATAGTTTCACAGTAAGCAGTCATTACAAAACGCTTACCGATCAATTGAGAAGTAGAACCAGGGGCCCTATTATGAACTCTGTTTCCAGGCAGTTTACGGCGTAAACAGAATTGCCTTACAATTTTGTATTATGAAGTCGACAAACAAGCCAGTCAGCGGTCACGTGACGCCCTGGCCGAATCCTGCCCGAATATCGCCTGGCGTATAATATCTTATTAAAATAAATACATATTAAGTTCTGATTTGATACCAAGTAATGTAGGATTGTATTCAGGACACTTGAATGATGCAGCTGAATAATCTAGGTAACAGATGAAGAAGACAATGCTTTCAAACTAGAACGAGCGCAGGCAAATAATCTGACATAATTCCACTTTTATTACCTTTTCCGAAACACTTTCTGTAAACTATGTGAGCAAAATACCTTTGATCAACAATAGTACCTACTAGGTTTCCGACGAGCGCAACAAAAACGGCGGGAAAAAAAAAATTTTGTCTTATTTTGCAACATAGTTTTTTTCATGTTTTATTTTTCCATAAATAATATTGTTCTTATTTTAAAAATAAGTTTAATTTTCAATCGAAGTAGTAAATATATTGCAAACGATAATAAACTTTATGTTTTGAGTGTTAAAGTTTTTATGCACGTTATATGCAATCGCGGCCATTATGCGATGTGTTTTTGTTCATAACCATTAATCTAGTGCTATTGTTGATCGAAGACAAATACCTAAGTATTCTTGTTTGCGATGCCTACCTAAATGATTTTTCGTTATTTCTGTTTTGGCATAGTCACAGTTTTTACCCTGAAGAGCAAACATAGAGTAGGTAACCGCCTAATTCTTGGCCCGTAAACGTAGAACCTAATTAATAACAAATAATAACTTATAAATTAAGCCTTAAATACTTACATAGGTATCAAAAATCGCTGTGTGTGCGGTTATTTATATTGATGATAATTACCTGCAACAAAAAACATAAAAATAAAATTGTTGGTTTAACAAAACACTTATTTATTCGCACTTTTTTATTTTCTCAGTAGCAGCAGCCTGGAGTCAGGATTTGTACCCGGTTGGTGGCAATAGGCTCGCCCCCTATTACATAATAGGCGAAATGTGGGTTTACACCTCTGCCTAATCCCTCGGGGAAAGTAGGCGTGGTGTGTGTGTGGCGCATGTTTCCCCCAACCTTTTCATATTTTCAGTGTTTGTGTTATTTTTAGCGTCAACGTTACCGCAAATAAACGCATTTTCTTTCTTTCTTTTCTTTCTATGTTATGTGTTATTTATTGAATTCTGTACAACCCTATCAAATTTTTTGATTACAGGCCCAGTCAGCCGTACCCAATCCATTGAACAGGGCGGTATTAACTCAGTACCAGTAGGGTTTAATTTTGACAGTTCATCAACATTCATTGCGTTATTTACGTTGTTCAGCAGATAAATTTTTCGAACATATGAAGCAATGGATTAACAATATCCTTTAAAATGATTCAGATTGTGATTGAAAGTGTGTTACGCAATTATGGTGCTGGTCATCCTAATAAGTATCTTGTTATGATGACACACCACACGACTTTAGGTAGCTCTAGCTTTCTGACTAAACTAGAACACTGCCTATTGTGGGAAATCATCAAGAGGGCGTGTCAGACTCTCACTGACGAAAACCCACCCGTGTTCCCTTAGTTGCCTGTGCCAGGGGCCACGGTAACCCTTTCGGACTTTCCCGCAACCCTGGCAGGCCATCGGCCCTAGCAGACCCCGTCATTGATGCTGACATCTCTTTGAGGCGCGGGTGGAACACAACGCGCCTTCGACCCTGGCCAAGTCTTTATCGGACGGCGAGCTGCCCATTGCTCACCGTCCGCAAGCCCGCGCCTACGGTAGTCGGGAATCGGCTTATGATTCCCGACGCCCAGGGCGTCTCCTACGGCGGCTAGGGGCGTGAGGGCGCGAATTTTGCCTATCCCTCACGCGTTCCGTTTCCTCCTTCGCGAGCATTACTGCTTCGCAGGAGGTGACGGCTTCCCAAGCCCTCTCGCTCCGTACCATGCTCTGGACCAAGGCCGGACGCGAGAGATCGCCACCGCCAATCGCCTCCACGAGGACACGGCGACTAGAACATTGCCTAGAGCTTAAAACAGTATCGTCATTATTAGGATTAATGTTATTATATTCCAAACTTCAAAATATTAGTTTCAAACAATACCTTACTGACTTACGGTTTCGAAACCAAGTCTTTGGAAGTTCACAAACTCAATCCACATTGCAAAATATTCCACTGACTACGTATGAAACAAAATAAAATGAAATTACCTAGTCAACAAAATGGACATCACTTACATACATAGTACATAAACCTTCGACAACGCTTGATTGCACAATTTACTAAATAATTATTGAATAAGGTAAACTATTAACTAAATACTCTTCATAGATAGACGGAAAGAATCGCAATTGATCCTTCTTATTTTTTTTCAACTACGACCATAAATAAATGGATAATAATAGGGATTTTCATAAAGACACGCCATTTATTTACCTCAAGAGATTATATTTGTTGAACTCAATGAATTACTAGAAAGTTCTAGGTTCCACTTAAATTCCAAGCTGCCAAGGAAATAAATGAATGAATGCAATAAAAATATTACTTGAATACACACTTCTGCGAACGAACTGTTTATTCAGCTACTAGGATACAGTGAAAAATGTTTTCATAAAAAGTTGTGCAAACGCGCCAGTGACATTATACAAAGTTTGTATAACATTTTAAAGCTGTTTTATACGTTATCCAAACATCAATCTTTGTCCTAAGTTTTCCAATTATTTTGAAATGAAAAGGTTCTTTTTCTATTCTAGATTTTCTTTTGCGTGCATTGCAAAGTATGTCAGAAAAAGACCCCTTCAAAATCAGATGTTTTTTGTTCTTCACCAGTAACATCGTGTATAGAAATCTAAAGGTAGTGAAAACCGAACTGAGGTAGGCCGAAGGAAACAAAACCTGCTCAGATGGACATTCACAGATGACTCCGCCCTGGAGTGTAAATGTGTTGTTCTCCCACAAACAATGGGGCACTTAATATCGTGTCCAGCGTGTCCTGTTGTCTGCAAGCTACAGGAGTTGCCGGAAGCTACTGAAAGTGCCAAATTCTGGGCTGACTGTATAACGATTGCCATCAACACGCTCAGAAGAAGATTTATTCTTGTCAGCAAAAAAAAACACAAAAAAAACGTACGTTCTACTATCCGTAAAACTCCTCTTCATAATAATTATTAATGGCCACTGTAACAAACTCAATGTTTAATTAGGTCGACACCGATAAAAATACTCCTTACATTTATTTGGAGACCGTAATTTCTCAGAATTATGCAATCCACGAATACTCGACTCATCGGCTCTTTGTAACCCAAGAAATTAACACAATTCCATTTTTGGAAACAATCATAGCTACGAATACCTAGGTACATATAAGCAACGTCATCCATTTTTCCCAATTTTAGTCTGATTAGTCACATACCTACATACCTACCTACGAGTATGTCAAATGAATCTTAGCTTTTATAAATAATATATAATTGCTTAGGAGGAAATAATTTATTTCCACCTTAGCAATTATAAAACCTTCCATCACATTTCCTAGACACGTTAGAATCGCCAGACTATTTCATCAGACGATATAACAAGACCTCGATGAAATAATAACCTACATCTGCAATTCTGCAGCACAACGTTATCTTCCGCAATACGACAGAGACACTTTGTAAAGCCGACACACAACTCACAAGAACTATGCTCAACGGTCAATTAAACAACAGATTAACTATTTCCTTCTGCATTACAAGTGGTTACTGGAAGACTTAAAATGCACATTTTAAATGCCTGTAATTGATCTATACTGACATGAGAATATAATGTAGGCTCGTGGCAGTCAGTATCAGGTCTTGGGCACCAGACCCACCGCCGCGCACCGACGAAGAAGCGACTACCTATCGACTGTTCACGTTTATTGAGCCAGAAAATAGTGGATAGAGAGGAAGCGACTATCCACATCGGCGGTGAGACAAGTGATATTATTTCTTGGTTTCGAGATTTTTCTTAAGTGTATAGGAACATCATTCAGATGTACTGCCCTCGAAGCCACATCTTCTCGAGCAGTTTCCAAACCATCAGAATTTTCATTTAAAAGTTACACAACTGCTGTATGTTCTACTTCCTTAATGCTATTTAAATACTCATAATTATTGATAACCCTGTTTTGCACCTAAACAATAGTTAACATATTTAACGTGCCAATAAACTTATTTATATACTTATGGCATAATTTTGAAAACAGCCATCAAAAAGCCACAAATAAAGTCTTCAACATTAGTATAGGTCGCGGAACACTGACGCAGCTCTTGGCATAAACAAAAGGAAAACGTAGAGTGATTTAATATCTATACTTTATACATATTATATACCTAATTACATATTATTAGTACCTACTTACATAGTACTTCTTAACTACACAATAGACATTGATGTGGTTTTCATCCACCTTTAGACAATTTATTCAGGAAGGTTTATTTGTATATTACATTAATATTTAACTTAGATATACTGGCCGTCATAAGAAGCTCGTAACTATGTACGTCAACGTTGATTACGAGATAATTGAAGTTTTATCTAAAATTAAGGCCCGTTTTACCGAATGGTTTTAGTTAGTGATTCTTGTTTTATAAGACGTCAAAAAATATAGGGTGTGTTTTGAACCATAATTGACACAAAAGGAGGCAGTATTGTGTAATTAAGGCTTTACAGATTTAAAAACCAGAATTTATGTCGTAGTTAAGGCTAAAATCCTTATGATATCTCTAATCTAATAAGAGTTACAGATTTGTGTGTAAGACCATAAGATAGCATTTTCTTTGCTGATTCCGAATAGGTATGTCAAATAACTTTTTGACAAAATTGTCATTTACGGCCTTATTTCTTATGACGGCAGTATAGCACCCAAATCACGATGTTTTGACCGTACTATAAAAACATTGCACCCGTGCGAAGCAGGAGCAGGAACTCTATCATCACAATCTGAATCATTTTGAAGGATATTGCGAAACCATTGCTTTTTATGTTCGAAAAATTTGTCGGCCCAACAACGTAAACAAAGCAATGAATGATGTTGAACGGTCAAAATGAAAGCTATTGCCACTGTTAGTGTCTTACACAATTACCCCGCGGGTCACTAGTGATATATTAACATATTAAATTTTTGTTGCCAAAAGGGTCGTTCCAAGAAGTTCGTAAGATGTCAGCTGTGCCCAATAACCTATTCGAGTTGATGCGTAGATAAAATCATTAGCGGAACTTTTCAAAGTCGCCCTACCAAGAACTTGTCTTGTCTATGTTTTAATTGCTTGGCAGTCTTCCCCAGCATAATCTAGGGCATTTGTCATAGTCTGTTTTTTAACTAATGTTTCTCATTTAGGTATTCATAATATATTGATACTATCATTTTGCTCTTGTTTTTTCCTAAATAACAGCAGTTGTTTCTGAGAGCGGATCATTGAGATTACCGTGACATTTAAATCTTTCCCCAAGAAAACTACAGCATCTTGCCATGACACGATCAATACATATATAGACGATAAATAGTTTCAAGACCATAGAAAGATCAGCTGTTGATTTATGAAAATAAAAATAACCACTAATAAATATATTAGCAGCATCGAAAAACAAAAGAACAAATACCTATACCGATCACATTACAATGCATGAGCTCGTTACAACACATTTACAGAACGAAGCGTAATACGACTGTAAGCGATATAGGTCACAATTGTTTACAAGTTCCGACCATTCGCTCTGTACAGCAACTGTTTGTGCCAAACGTCAGTGGTTGTTCCGGGGTGACAGTTTGTCTATAAGTGGGGAACTAGGGTAATCGATGTATGTAAATGTATTATGTAAGAAAGCACTGGAGTTTTAAGTGTTTTTGACGCGTGTGCCTTCGTTGGAGTAGTCTTTTCCTGTCGTATTGAGGTGGGATTTCAATCATCTGATTATGGACTAGCAATGTGTTCAGATTTTATACGGAAAACTGGTATTTCGACCAATGCAAGAACCTAGATGTCTGGGCTCTGATAGGGTTTCTATAACAACAATATTTCTCTTCTTCTTAGCGTGTCAATCGATGGCAATCTAAATTTAGCGACCCATACTTTAGTTACAAGTTTGGCGCCATCAGTAGAGTTCATCACTTCTTGTAACGTGCAGGAAACAATTACAAATGCTTTGAATCCCTTGGACATCCCTCCCTATTCTTCTAATCCGAGGGATATAATAAAAAATCTACCCTTATGTAGAAGCGTCGTCTGAAACCCGTTCAGGAAATAGTTTTATGACATTACCTAGTCTAAATGTACACTTAACTGAACCAGTAGTTTAACGCTTTCCTGATTTGATAGCATCATGCATTGTGACGGGCAAAACCTTGCGATAGTGCGTTATTCAAAGGCTAATAGTTCATTAATAAAGAGAAATTAACTACATCTAAAAGCGTATTGTTATTTTTTATATTCTATTATCATATATTATCATATCCTTCTTATGTGTTTTATATAATTAAAATCTCCTCGTAAAAAAAATACTAAAATTATTGATTGCATGCATCTTTTGCTAAACTAGTGGATAGATAATAAAAAAAAAATCTAAATAATTCACGTTTTACTTTAATTCAAAAGATAGCTCAATCTAAAGAAATCGTCGATTTATTTCAAGAGAAGGTGGACTGAGCGGATCAGAGCAGCCGGACAGAGAAGGATCGAACACTCAAGGTCGTTCGCTCAAGGAAGCGCTTTAACATCCGATATGTGCCCTCCATTTTCCTTCCAATGAGAATACATACATCAACAACATAGCTTTGCTTCAATAAAATTGCATATAGGTAATGTTATATTCATAATTTTACAGGAAGCGAGTGAATAACAATATAGTATACAGTTAAGTCAACAAAGATTCCACAGCAGCGCCCTGTGAAGCTATTAAAATTGCAAGAGATTTCCAATCAGTTTGCAGAAATGACTAATACTTCCATAACATAACACTAATGACAATAACATAAAATTCTATTTTATAATATATTTAATAACCTTTTATTATTTCAAATAAGAATAACCTTACATTACATTAGACCTTTACTTGCTGATCATAAACTGAACCCTAATACGAGCTTTTGTTTGGTTATTTATGTCATTATCAGCTTCAGCTATCTCATTATTTTTCTTATTATTCTTGACTCTTTCAAATAAACAGGACTTATCATTAGATTCATCTATTACCACACTGTTATTATTTGCTTGTGATAAATACGAGCCAGTAGCTACTCCGCGTATCCACATAATTGACACAAATAAAAACATTCCAAGATTCACGAGCGTGCCAATCGAAAATGTAGGTTACAAAAGCAAACACTGAAACATCTCAAAACAAACTATATGGCCTAAAAAACAAAATATTACCTCGTGTGTTATCCTCAAAACAAATAACATATAATTAACGAGCAACCCGCCCCTGCATCGCATGTTTTTACGACTTGGAAATACAAAGAGATTTCTGTACTATATATTAGCTGCGCCCCGCGGTTCCACGCGCATATTTCTCGAACCCGGGAGAATATTGAGATAATAAGTATCCTATATCCTAATCCATATCATGGTCTACCTATGTGCCGAATTTCATCCAAATCCGTTCAGCCGCTTTAGCGTGGAAGCGTAACAAAAAAGTGTACAAAAATCAAATCTTTTCTCTTTAAGTATAATATTAAGTTTAGATGCGAGTTAAATATTAACGTATTTCTCTAAATAATGGTTAAACCGCATCAGAATCCGTTGCGCAGTTTAGGTGAACAAGGCGGTAACACAGACAGATACGAAAAACTACTTAATTTTATAATTTATGTATTTAGTAGAAGTGACTCTTACACGGTTGAACCAAATTGGTTTAGTCTTTCATTTCTGTACCATTCTATGTTAACACGATTCAATGTTGATTGATTCAACCAAACTGAAAGTCACCCTGTAATATTGCCATAACGAGGAAACGTACTTGCAGTAGAGCAATGTACCCTTATAGGGATAATAATAGAAATGTTGACAATGAAGTAGCAGCTAGCTTCATTTGTAATGTCAACTAGTTTGCCTATTGTGTAGAGTCCAAAATAAGAAAAATATATGATGGTTCAGATTTAGAACTGCCTACATCCTTGGCATTTACTCATAAGGATAAGCAGACTGTAAGATTACGAATGCTGCAGGCTGTATACATGTTTAAAACATCTGATTATGATAGAATTCCTTTCGAACGAGGACGATGTTAAAGATATAAAAGAAAAATAAAGGCGGAAAGAGTAAATAGATATGCAGAATATATTCGATATTTGAAAGATACAGCACTCATATTATGAGGTAAAGAGCTGTTTTGTTGCGACAAAGTCAACTTCTATTTTATTTAAGAATCTGCCTCCTTTCGTAAGTCGTTCAATTTTCCAAGGTATACCAGAAGTTTCCTGTCAGTATTTTCATAGACGATTCTATTTCACGTCCTCGAAATTACCATCTTTTCCGGGACAGGTACTTGGAAACATGCCCAAAGAAAACACATCATAAATGTGAATTATTATCATTGTAAATGACTGTAAATGGCGGGAACGATTCAGCCATGTTTATTCAAGTAGGTAGACTACAAATAATAATACTATCTCTTCGATTGCAATTCTTATCTGGCGTAACCTAGTTTTCTTCTTCACTGTTTCCATATTTATTTAAATCGTTCGTATTGCGGTTTACTGATTTTTTGTAGTAGCTTTACTTGCGTTCACTACGTTTGCTGAATAGGTAAACAAGTCTTTCAGAAGAATACTAACAGAACAATATTTCTTAATAATAGATTAGTTTCAGAAAACAAATAAATTGTTGCTTCTAAGAATCGAGTTTATTTTTGTGAGGATGTTACAAAAGTATCGAACTTATACATATATTAGGGGTTCAAGTATGAAATTGTCGATTTGTACTGAAAAATTGAAATTCGTTTTTTTTTTAATTTAACATATTTATTTAATCAAAATAATTACCATTATTACCTATACATTGCTGCCATCTAATAGGAAGGTCATTTATGCCTTTGCGATAGAACTCGTGTGATCTAGAATCGACCAACTGTGTGAAAGCATTTCGTACTGCCTCCTGAGAAGAAAACTTTTTATCACGTAGAAAATTGTCCAAATCACGAAAAAAAATGGTAGTCCGTTGGAGCAAGATCTGGCGAATACGGAGGGTGACGAATGGTTTTTAATTGCAGTTCCTGTAGAGTTAAAACGGTTTCTCGTGCTGTATGAGGTCTCGCGTTATCATGGAACAATAATGGTGAAGATCGATTCATGAGTCGGGGCTGTTTCACTGCTAGTTTTGCTATCATTGTTCGGAGTTCGGCACAGTAGACATCTGCCGTTATTGCTTGACCAGATCGGAGAAATCTATAGCGGCTAATCACCATGCTGAGACCACCAAACAGTTACCATTACCTTTTTATTGGTAAGCTTTGCTTTGCGTTATCGTAAAGAATCCACTTTTCATCACATGTCACAATTCGATCAAATATTCCTTCATTTCTGTATCGATTCAACAAGGCAACACAAGTTTCAACACGCGGTTCTTTCTGCAGATCAGTCAAATCATGAGGCACTCATTTCTCATATTTTTTTTATTTTATTGATTTGACGCAAACGAGTCAATATTGTTGGTAAGGTAACGTTAAACCATGTCGCTAATTCCTGGGTAGTTTGGCTCGGATCGGCTTCCACCATCTCTTTCAATTCATTGTTATCACCTGTGTCTTCCACGTGTGTTCGTTCTTCAAATCAAAGTTTCCATCACGAAAGCGTTTAAACCAAAATCGCACGGTGTGTTCATTAGCAGTCCCCTCTCTAAACGCAACATTGATATTGCGAGCTGTTTCTGCCGCGTTAGTTCCGCGTCGGAACTCGTATTCAAAAATAACTCGAATTTTCGAAGTAACCATCTTTCTTGTCTAAGCTGAATAAAAAAAACAACAGAAAGTCGATAATCGAATGTTGTACATTTTTTAAAAGAAGAACTTCATAGGTACCATGTGAAAAAAGTTTCACTCAAAAATCTCAAACCATGAAGGTTATACATATGTCAATTCGAAGTACCTAATACAAAAAAACGTCAATTTCATACTTTAACCCCTATATATATATATATATATATTCAATATCGTTTCTTGAAACTCCAAGAACCTCGCGCACATATTCCAAAGAAATTAAAAATTAAAATGTGAACTAAATAATGCTATTTTCCTCAAGCGATTTCGGAAAAGAGAACTATTAAAAACATACGATTTTATCTCAGACTGCTAATTATCGGTTGACGTTGCAAAGTGGGCCAAAAGGTTGTCGTACGCGCTTGTAGTCTTTATAAGAAACACTAAGGTTTACATTTCTTGCAGTATTCTATTTCAGAGAGCACGTCATTTCCTATTTTTACTTGATTTTATGACCGACAGTCGGATGTTTAAAAATAGGGAACAACGCAGCGATGCGGACTCCATCGGTTCGGTCGGGTATTCCCTAATAATTGGGTCGTTAAGGGCAGCTCCTTGGAAAATAGCGATAGCTACCCTACACAAGGTCAAACTGGATATCAAGTATTAACCTTTTCAAACTCTAATTAATCTTGCTGCCTTCCTACAAGGTCTCCAGACCAAGTATTTCATATTCTAATAAACATCTGTTTATTTTGGCAAGTTTTAGGTATTTTAATTATTATGAACGGAAAAATCCGGCGTTTTAATTCACTTCAGCAGATTTACTTTTATGATCAGATTCATCCCCAGCATTTACAACTTTAACAAAATGATTGTCTAGGTGAACGAAAACAATCACCGACAACCGGAATTCGGAAACAAAACCTACCTATACAGCACACGAACTCCTCATTAAAGTTAATTTTCCTTCTGCTGCACCTTACCTCACCACTACACACACAGAATAACTACTACAGTATACGGAAGGAGCTCATAAGCACAGATAATTTCCTATACATCTACATGATTGGCGCGCCCGTGCCCTTCGTTACAATCGTTACTAACAGGATATAAAAACAGGGCATCAACCTGACAATTGAACAGAATTAGTGGAGTAGTGGGTAACATAGAATATGATAGAGCAGAAGATTAATATACTAAAACTAAATAAAAACTTATAACAAACTAACAGAGTGCATGTTGCATAGAAAACTGCTTCGTTGGTTTAGTGGTCGCAGGCGCAACTGCTGAGCTTTCGGTCCTGGGTTCGATTCCCGAATCGGGCAAAGAGTTAGTGGATTTTCCATCAGGAATTTCGCAGCAGCAGCTCGGAATCTGGTATTGTGTCTGGTTGAGGGCAATAGATCTGCCACTATAATTGTGCAATCTAAGACCGAGGCTTACTGAATTCCCTAAGAATCCTAGGGAATTCATCCTAAGCAAGGATGTTACAGGCATTTGGAATAGAGGCATCTAACTCATCATCTCTTAGCCACCACGGCTTATTTTAATTATTTTATTATGAATTGTTTTGTTTGAATTTATATTAGCTGTACACTGGACACTCAATGTGTACGTCTTGTTTACATCGTTCTCACATATAATTATACCTATATACAAGATTATTGATGTAACTAATATGTATGTAACAATATAATTTAAAAGAGTGTCCATGGAGTTTCTTGCCCGTTCTTCTCCATAGGTATCTACTACGCTTTGGAATGGGCAACTAGCTTCATATTTCTGACTGACCGACCACTTGACAATTCAAAAGTGCCTGTAAATGGTTCAATTGAAATAAATGCTTTGAGTTTGAGTTGAGTTTGAGTTTGAACTATAGTAATAAGCACAATACTATCTGCTAGTACCAGGAAAGATGGATGGTCCATTCGCCAAATGCATGCAGTGCGTTAATTTTCCGTGTATTAGTACTGATGTGAATGCCGTGACAACCAACAAACGTGCTCATCTCGTGTCATAATTATAGTAAAACCTCATGTAGCTGAAGGCTGTCCGTCTCACTACCTACGGTTTCTTCATGAAATTGAACTTTAAAAAAGCCATGTGTTCATAATAGAGAACTTACTTTGTTACAAGTCCAAGTGGGACTTCTATTTTTTGTTTGTTTCCTGTCAGTGCGCAGTTCGTCAACCTTACGTTTGACTTGACATACAATACCTAGAGAGGCATGTCAGTATTAATTGAGTACAGTTTTTACCGCTTGGCAAAAAACTGTATTTATTTATAGTAATGAAAATACAGACAGCTTGACGCCCAGTGTTGCTGAACTTATTAATGAACCAGTGTTTTTATGAATACGTCACAGGAAACCGTTATTTGTCTGTTTTGACAAATTAGGTGCGGTAGTGATGAAAGTACAGGAGGTACCGAATCTATTTGTAAAGTTTCCGGACGTATGACCTAGAAGAGCGAAGCCTGAGCAGTGTCCGATGTCGATAAAATATTGGAGTCTGTTTGCGGTTCTAGTTCCACCCACTGATTCAAGTAGTCTGCATTTTTTTACCTTTGTTTAGTGCACTAACTATTTTTGGTGTCTTTGCGGTAGGTACCTACTTCGTTTTCATAGGCAAGTCCAACCAACATGGGGCGTTTTTTTTTTTTTTAAATCAATTCCCTCATCTCCTCTTAGCATGCTCTTATCTAAAGTTTACTTAAAATCCGTGAACATAATTACATCATACAAACACAAAAATATGATAACAATTGTTTACCTAATAGTATCTTGTGATAACGACTACTTTTTGTCACTCGCTCACCATTTATCTTTAAGGCTCCCCGCAGACAGGCGCGACGTGAAGGTGAGACGCGATTCTGGTAGAACAATCTCCATGAAGTTTTCGTAGAAATTGCTCTACTAGGGTCACGGCGTCGCGCCGGTCTGTAGGAGCCTTTACACGATGCCATACGGACGCTCTTGATAAAAAGCTGCCCTTTCTTACCAGGCAGCACAACACAGTGACTGATTGTGCGTACACCTTACAGGCTTGAAGCTGGGGAAACTGTCTCCGAAATACATTTATTTGCTGTTGCTAGAGAGCAGGCGATATTCCTTCCAACCTTCTTGTGAGCAATGCAAAAGCCATCTATGTGAATACTGAATCATCACGAGTTAGCAGTCTATAGGAGGTCTTATGTCTATCAGTGGTACTTTTGTGATCATCATAATCAGCCTATAATGTTCCCACTGCTTGGACACAGGCCTCCTCTCTTCGAGAGGGAGTGGGCCGTAATCATCCACGTGGGCCCAGTGCAGGTTGGTAGATGTCACATGACTTCGAATTTTTTGTTCTACGACATGCCGGTTTCCTCACGATGTTGTCTTTCACCGTTTTGAGAGAAGTGGTGATGAAATTATTTACACAAACTAAAGCGCCTGCCTGGGTTCGAAACCACGACCTACAACTTCGTAAGTCGAGGCCGATACCACTGGGCCACCACAACTCTCACTTTTATGATTCTGATCATTATTTTATGACTTCTTATGTAGAACAACTCTTTAATTTATTGGGCTCTTATGTAGAAGAACTCTTTAGTTTATTGGGCTCTCATGAACTGATGATGACAATATATCTCTTCTTCCCATTAATGAGTTCGGGTATATGATCTTTTGGCCTGCCCTTTGCACTTCTATCTACTGAATATAAAGCTTCCAGGTATTTTTCTAAAGCAGCCACATAGCTCTACACAAGCTGAAGATTAACATAACCATCTTCCCTAGTTTTATTTAAATAATGAACGGGTTTTTGGATTTTATTATCTCTTCTACTCTTACACACTGTGTCTATATCTCTTTTTGTCTTTTTTCCTATCGCAGGTTTGCTGGGAGAGATTTCTTTAGAAAAAAGCATCACCTTTGTATGTATGTTTCTGTTCCTTACTTCTTGTCTGTTTATATGTATGTAGTAGTTAGTAGATACATAAAATGCTAAGTATAAAAACATTAATGGGTTCGACCCTGTACGAACAGTACTACTGCTAATAAAATATATTTCCCAATTAAAAACTTCCACGTAGTTGAATACAAACATTATATAGTCTAATATCACATAGATAGACACCCCACCGTTTTGCCAGACCACCCGACGCCGCGAGGTGAGGTCAGCGACATTCATTATAACGATCGGGTACTGATATAAAATTTTGATGACCGTATACAATTAAAGTCACCTCATTCGATATGTATGTAGCGGTTAATTTTTCTATCAAATTACATGTCTATGACATAGATAGGATTACTTTACTAAACACGATGTTTGCCATTGATCATAGCCTTACGACTTCTAGAGGTCAATGCAAACTACTCAAATTATTTGTCATTGGGCAACGGATTACCAAATAGCAATATATTATTATGGTCATCATGTCGAGTTGTACCTATGTTGAGGAATAAAGTGAAGTCAGTGATGTGATGGCTTTCTAAAATTGAAAGACGACTCTGGAGTGAAACGTGAACACGACAAAAAAATGCCGGCTGCCAAGTCAGTAAACGAAAAGTTTGAACACCACCATACAGGAAAAGATCGTCTGAACAGGCGACCCTGCGCCTGATTCGGTATAACTAGATACTTGCACGTCCACATACATAAAACAATCTCATCGGTTTAAACCATAGGTTCTCAACGTGGGCGATTACGGTCCCTCGTGGGCGTTTGAGATTTTTAAAGGTGCAGTAGAAAACCCAGAGAAAATTAGGGGGCGTTGAGATGGGATCTAACGACTATATTATAATCGTGGCAATAGCTGTTTCAGATACGCGACAAATAGTAAGTTCATCTGCCTAGCCTTTTCCCAACTAGGTATGTTGGGGTCGGCTTCCAGTCTAACCGGATGCAGCTGAATACCAGTATTTTACATGGAGCGACTGCCTATCTGACCTCCACAACCCATTTACTGGGTAATACAATACCCATTGGTAAGACTGGTTGTCAGACTTTCGGGCTTCTGACGACCCGTAACGACTGTCAAAGATCCACGAATGACAGCCGGGACCAACGGCTTAACGTGCTTTCCGAGGCACGGAGCAGTGGTGATGAAATAATTTACACAAAGTAAAGCGCCTGTCGGGGTTCGAACCTACGGAAAAGTAAGTAAAAGCAAAATAAGGTTAAAAACCTATGGCTTACACGATTTGCTTATGGGAGTGGTCGCTCCAGAGTTCGTAGGCGAGTAGATCTTAGGCCGTAACAGCTACACACGGTACACAGTTTGATGAGACCTAAAAGTAGATCTGACCATAGTGTGGTTTAACAGTACCTACCTATGTAGGTTCTACAAAGTTCAACGATAGACCTAAACTACCGAGTGAGTCTGCAACTAACCGATATACAAATGAAGACAATAGCCTGATGATTGAACATGAACTTCAAATTTCATTGGTGTGATGACTGCCGAGCCTACAATTAATTCTCATTAAAGACCTGACAAAAATAAAGCGATCAGTCACGCAACTAGAAATAATAATTGTTCAGAGCAATGACCGGAGTAATTGCTACCAAATTGGTTCTAAGAAATTAGAAGCTACAAGAGGTAAAAAATAAAGAACCATCTTCTAAATTCAAACTAAAATATCCCTTCAACGACACTTAAAATCTCTTCCAAAATGAATACAATATTATCCATTAATTGGTAAAGAACATCAAGACAGATAAAACTTACATGGCAGCAATGAATTTGTTTTTGACCAGTATGTAAAGATCCTATTTAATTGTACTACAATCCTCCACATAAATAAATAAATTTATTTCCTGTTTTTTCGATAAGGTTGATGCTCAATAGTGCAGCAGTGGACACAATTATTTTGCCCATATTCTTAAACCAAATTAAAGAATATCACGACACGGCTCACACTTATTCAAATAAATTGCATTGAGAATTTGCAAAATATAATATTTTTCCTTCATAACTAGCACTGTACTTGTAAATAAGTGGCTATTATAAACAGTTTATGTTAATAATGTAATTATACATATTTTTCCTGTTTGCTAAATAGAGCACTTCCTTTAGCTGTTGAGTTTATTCTAGGTTTAAAACAGACGTATAATCAATGTTAAGTTTTAAATAATTATACGAGTATATGTAGATGACAATTTGAAAAGAGGTTGGGGAGGGTTGATTTTGTGAGACAATAAAATGGCTAAAAGGAAGGTAAAAAATAAAACATAGTATTCTGATAGAGAGAACCTCATAATATTTTGCCAAACGATGGCCGTTTTGCGTGGATGTGACGAATATTTTCCCCCAACTTGTTCTTTTTTGCGTCATGTTTTACCGCCATTAAACGTATTTTCTTTATTTCTATGCTTAGGGGAAACGGTTATACTTATAAGTTATCAAATAATTAATCCTTACTCCATTATATGAGATTGATGAACCCTCCTTCGTTGTCATAACATTTTCTAAAGCAGGTAAAAATGGTGTGCATCAAATCACAGGCAAGTTGGCGATGTCGAAAATACTGGTCTAAATTCGTCACGTCGCGTCGGGCAGCCTTTTCCGTCCCTTTACCTATTATGATTGGTTTTCTTTGCTTCGATCCGTTTCTCGTAAATATTTAATAGGTTTGCGAAACCCGACCTTCGTTTCGCCCGGTTTCAATCAATTATGTATGTGCTGTCAGTTGTAGTACAAGATGTAAGCTTACCATCTATATGCTAAATACTTAGTAGGAAAATCACTTGATATAACTTTTACTGAGTGATAGTGAGATACTGGGATGTTTCCATTCCTTTGAAAGCAAGAAATGCTTCGTTTGATTTTTTAATCTGCATTTTCTAATAGCGTAATTCTTTGGTTGCAAATGAAAGCCGTATTTTTAATGATCAACCATTTTTACTTACGGCATCATCGAGCGAGGAGGAATATGCTCTATTTAAACATAAATATATATTATCATCTTACAGCATAAGAAAGGAACACACAACATTCGTATGTATCGGTCCAATCGTGGTCCAATCTCAGATCATATAAACACCTGAGGGTCCAATACTTATGGGTTGTTTCAACAGCACCCTTTCTTTCCCACGTTAGTACGGTTCAGTAGAAAAACATCTGAGCATCGTGGTCGGGGAAATGGAAGATAACTATAGAACGAATGTATGTAGGTATCGCCTACTTGTTTCTCATCAATCTGTGAGAATGATAGAAAAATAGAAGTAGGTTATGCATCGCTGCAAGTTATTGTTGAAATGCGTGGATTACGCTAGTTTAAAGTGATTTAGTCAACTGTGAATTAAGGCCATTTCAAAGAGTATCTATTGCTTTTGAAATTGATACCCCAAAGAGCAATATTCTGTATAAAATGGGCCAAAACACCATGAGAAACCGAGGATTGAGACATTTCCGACTTCATAAGATCCCAAGGCCGCAGAAGTCGGCTTTTTTAATAGCCAATCTTACTAGAGTAGACTTCGTTTGAAGGCTCCTTCAAGCAAGCGCGACATGAAACGCGAATTGCTCGCGACACAAAGGCACAGCAGCGTGTCGCGCGACGAGCGGCGCCTTTGTGTCGTGAGCGATTAAGTCTTGTCTTGCCCGATACGGCTAACCTTAGTGTAAGTTTGTATAACGTAAACAAAAACAACAAACAATCAAGCAAAAACTGCTGAACGAATTTGGATGAAATTCGGCGCACAGATAGTTTATAACCTGGAACTTTATATCCGGAACGGTCAACGGATGTGTACTGGCTACACCCCATTCTTTTTCAATACACACACCCTACACCTATTCACTACATACACACACACACACACATCCTACACTCACTCACTACACACACACTCAAACCCTAAATTTATTTAACTCACCGCAGTTAAACGTTTTTTATTTCATTATGTGTTTTCTTTTCATAAATTATATCCTGTTGTCTTTTACACCATTTGCTTATTTTTAAAGCGTCCTGATTTAGTATAACGTGGCTTTGTTTGTTACGGAGAATCACTGACTCCTAACAGGCACATACACCTAGTTTAGGAGTCAGAGTATTAAAATTATTGTGATCTAGTTATAAGCCTTAATTAATGCTCTAGAAAAAAGAAAATCAAAAGACTAACTTTTGATTTTCTTTTTTTTGTGAAACAAGAATTAATATTTATCTATTTATCCCGGTAATAGGTACGTTCCTTACGTTCGGGCGAAACCGCGTGCCAAAACTACTTATCAATATATTACACGAGGTGCCTTCCATCGCCCTTGGATACGTGAAACATACTTTAGTAAGTGATGCTGCGTCATTAAAATTACTGCCTCTCGGCGATAGCGTTAACATAATTGCTTAGCTATAACGAAATAAATCTGCAGGAGGGGCTCGTGGCTTAGTAATAACAGCCGCACGAGTCGATCGGTTGGTCCCAGTCATTCGTGGATCTTTGACAGTCGTTACGGGTCTTCAGAAGCTCGAAAGTCTGACAACCAGTTTCACCAAGGGGTATCGTATTACCCAGTAACTGGGTTGTGGAGGTCAGATAGGCAGCCGTTCCTTGTAAAATACTGGTGTTCAGCTGCATCTGGTTAGACTGGAAGCCGAACCTAACATATTTGGGACAAGGCAGATGATGATGATGATGAACTAAATCAATCTGAAAATTATTAAAAAAAAAAAAAAAAAAAGGCTTGTTGACAAACGGATAAAAGATATCAAGAGTCAAGACCACACAGAAAAATAGCTTAATTTAATTAAATATTTAACCGAACCATACAAAGTAATCAATGAGCAAACAAAAAAACTTATTTTTTTTATCAATTAATGTGCTGTTATCACACCGCCTTCGCTCGCCATAATGTCTACTTTGAACAACGTAAACAACAATGAATGTCCTTATTTAGTTGACGCGTGTTGTGGTGTAGTCACGTGGACTCACAACACAATTAGTATTCCGTGTTAAGTAACATCACATACACTTTAATAAACCAAACGAGCTTTGATGTGAAAAAATTGTGTATAGAACATAGAACAAATAACATACTAGTACGTACCTACGTAGCGTAGGTGTAGTGCGTGATGTTAACAAGTTGTAAGAAAACTATGTTGAGGTTAACAACGATAAGTATTAAATTAAAAAGCCGCCTGAATGCCTATTTGATACAGCTTACCCCAAATGTAGGTTTATACATGGCCTTCTCCCACCCATTGTGATGATAAGCGTTCGGCGCTCTGTGAGCTGGATCTGTGTTCCCAAAGCGTTTTATTTAGGAAGTATTTCCGGTTACAACGAGCATTGTCTAAGCATATATTTTATACTCTTCAGTGGGGCAAGCACAGCCTACTGTGATAGGCTTCAGTCACACATTTTTATCACAGTTTGGAAGCAAAAACCGTGATAAAATGCGTGACTCAAGCCTATCACAGAGGCCGTGCTGGCCCCGCATAGTAACATAGTTATTATACCTTTGACCGAAATTGTTTTATATTTATTTATACTTCCATGGCTATAGCTTAAACGTGATTAAACTAGATGGACCAGTTTTTGTTAACATCTTAAAATATGCCTCACAGAAACGTGTTTGGGAATTATAATTTTTATATTTCTCGTTAAAAGATGAAAATAATATTTTAAGTGGTCAATTTATTATATAAATCAATCGGTAAACTAATATACTTTACCAGTATTACTACCGATTAAATTACGATAGTTTCTTGCAAAAGTAACAAGTAGGTAATATAATAATACTAGTTCTCGTACCACACACAATATATCGAACAGGGCTTGTAGCAAGGTCAGCAGAGAACCGACAAGTAAGGCCACTATCGCGATAGTAGCTCCCAAGAGACTAGTTTTTAGATGACTGAACCTGTGACATAAATCTTTAGGTAACTACCTACTTCTGCCTGTAGCATTGATAATTCTAATTAATTTACGAAATATATCTTTATGGGTTCAGAAGATCTTATAAAACTAATTGGAAGTCCAGCTCTAAAGTCATCTCATAGGTGCAAGTAGGTAAATGTTTAAGTTGAACCCCCATTAGAAATATAATTTTAACGTTTTTTTTCTAAAAAATCAACGCATAAGTGGATGGCTATTCATCTGTTCATAGAAGATTATATTATTGGCAAGAAAAATGAATGTAATAATGTTTGTAAATATTTGAATTTAGATTATGATCCACATTTCCGCCGCTTACCTAAAAATAAAGGACGCGTTCTATTTCTGGATAATATTTTCAACAGAAGTAGCATAACCAGTGCTAGACTAAAATAAACCATAGGTTATAGAAGGGACCCTCGTTCCGTGTGTTCAATTTGGGTCTATTTTAATAGGTACAGTGTCGATGAATAACAAGTACGATAACGATAATAATACTATTACCTACTATCGATTTAGATACAATCATTGACGCAACCTATTTTGAGTCATAATTCCAAAGATTTATAGCCATGTCAGTGTTGCCAAATATCTGACGTAACCATTTTATTTACAGGAAGTGTCTCGCCAATAAATAGCAAATTAATGGTAATTCAGATGTTTTGATATGAATAACGAACATTATCAGATAATATAGAAGTAGAGTTTTGAAATAATTCCCATTTAAGCATTTGTAGTAATAGGATATTTTGGAATAAAGACACTGTCTTCCTGCTTTCCATTGCCATTATTTATTTATATCATTATTCCTGAACATAAGGAGCAGATTATGTAATAATAAAAATACATTCGGAATTGGTTTTAAATTAAAAAAATGTGTTGTTTCTCTTTTAATAGCCATTCTCAAACAGATACGCAATTTACTTTTATTCACATGTAAATCCGTAGCTACAATTTTTTTCACAAATTATATTGTTGGTGATTTCTTTAAAGACGTAGGTAGTAAGTACTATTTCCATACAAATTAATTCGCCAAGAGTGTGTTCTGCATCGATAATTAATAGGTAAGCCACTGATAGTTTTATCAGTAACCAGACTAATCAATAAACGTACTTGAACGTTTAACACCCGAATAAAGTTATGTCATAAAAAATGAACGATTAGAAAACTTGATAGTAAGTAGTATCACTTTTTATCGAGAAAAATTACAAGGCACTTGCAATGCGTTGTATTCTCTTGGGTCATAGTTTCTTAAATCCGATAATATTAAAGATCTAAATGAATTACAAGAATATTGTAATTAATAATAATCTGCTACCAGAATCGCTGTGCAGTATGATAAACTTTTGAGATTTGCGTGGGGTGAAGTTACCAGTTACTGTCATCATGACTATCAAACTATCGCAATTTTTTTGATTGCGATCGTTTTTTCTTGTAACTGCTTTCTGCTTGGCAACTATGTTTTCTTCTTAATGAAAATAATATGTATCTACTGATTAAATAAAACTATAAACATGAAACAAATGATTTATTTTAATTTATCACGGACATATCTCACTTTACTCGGTGCCTTTATTAACTGCTGCTGACAGTGAAATCTGGTACGCGTGTACCATGTACTGTACAATCGTTCTTAATTTCCATGCTAATCCCGTCTACAACTGATGTGTGTCGCAAATGTCTGCTCATCGCATTCAGCGTGCGTTTTGTCCTTATAACAAAAGACAAGGGCTTTGATTTATGGTCCGAGATGACTTAGACATTGTCATTCAAACCATGATTTATTTGTACCAGACGATACAGGTTGTTATTGTCTTTATTCCTAATGTGTAAACATAATCTTGGGATTATGTTACAAAGCTTGGGATAAGATCTTAATAAATCAACATTTTGTTAAGTGAATGAGTGGTTGAGTCGCGTGCTGGTCGACCAAAATTATAATGAAAATACATAATAAATGTTGTTATTTGTTTACCAACCAAACGGATATGTAACGTCACGGCATTAAAATTAATTTGAAGTCAGCACAGTCAATTTCGTACAAAATAAATCACACTTAACAAACGAAAGTTTTTATTAGAAGTACAGCATCCTCATTGGCATCCTTGTTCCTCTTACTGCTGAAGATAGGCTTCCACCCTTCTGTAAACGCTGCCCTGGTATGTGCAAGTTATAAGACGTAATATTTGTTATTGCCAACAATTCCTTTTGTTGAGTACTCACTACTCAGCATAGTGACAAATGACTAACGTAGAACATTCACACGTGACCAGAAACGTGGTCGGTATTGCATGCGCTTGAGCGGCGTATCGTTGCCCCCACTTCCGCACTCACGAAGCATTCAATTAGTTTATTATGCACTTTTGTATTTGTCAGTAACATAACACTGACATCCCATGCACTTAGTCAACAATAAAAAATAGATTATTCCTATATTTAGACTACTCGCTGTTTATTTTAATTGCACAGCACATTCATTCGTTGCAATACAAAACGTGAACAGAACTATGCTGCTAATACAACATGATTTTAAAATTAGCGAGTTTTAGAGCTATTTTTCTTCGACGCCAAAATATTTTTAATATTTTTACAGTTTTTGTACAAAATTCAATTTTCTTCCACGGATAAAGGATATCTAGCGTTGGAAAAATCAGCCGTTAATGATTTTAAAATCGAATATTTTTTTACAAGTAATAAAAACAAGTAAAAAAATACGTGCGTAAGATTTTTACTTTTATTAGGGTGACGTCCACATGATATTTACTCATGCGCTTATGAATTCCATACACAAGACTTGCACGTCGTTCATCTGACCTGTTTTCAGACTGCATGCACGTTATCAAAGTGACCTCAAGGCATCAATAATATCTTAGTAACTGATAACACGAGAATTTAATACGGCAGTTGCCGCTACATAAGTAATGAGTTATCTATAATATCTTACAAAAGAACCATTCTCGACATAAATTTTATAAGATTTTTATTTCAAATGTTGGCCCTAACTTCGGTTAGCACGGTCCATTCTTAAGTTCCCGATAAAATTTATATTTTAATTTATTTTTACTTTTGAAAAAAGTACCTCTAAATCACAGTACAAGGAGTAAGTATCTAAATGATTCACCCGTTATAATACATCAAATTGATCAAAAACGTAAGAGCGTGGTAAAAATGTGTCCAGGCTCAAAAAGTCCAGGTTTTTGCTCCCATCTCTTCCAATGACCTTCAAAACCGGTATTGGGTGAACTCCATTTACTGGGGTGTTTTCCTCCACATCTTATGAGGAAAAAATTTATAATAACGGTCTTGTGATATAAAAACTGTCGAGAAAGCTGTGAAACATAAGATTGATGGATAAATGTTGAGGTAATTATGTCACTTCCACTAAACAATTATGCTTCAATTCCATATTTGCCACTGTATGATCTTGATATTTGGGTAAAACTGATGGATAAAATAGTAAGAGTTTTACTGAATCAACTGAGGAGCAGGTGAAGTTAGAATGTTCAGAATTTGAGACGCCATTTTTTCCAAATATAGGTATACAATTAATATATGACGCAGCTTCTTCCTCCTCATTTAACGACCCTAACAAACATCAGTACAATCTGTTTACGATGTATTCCATTGTATACATAGTACCGAATTATCGAACGACGAGTATTGATAGCCTGTAATTGATTGTGCCAAGCGGATGAAGCACGGTAGACAGATGCAAAATTTTGGCGCCCAATTCCGACATGCCATAAATAAGTACACTCTATAAACATGCGAAGACACGTGTAGAATAATTTGCTTCATAATTAAGAGTTTAAAATTTTGGAAGCATTTTTTATTGATAAATTGAAAAAAAATTTGATTTTAGAATTTTTATCGAAAAAAAAAAAAAAATGTCATTAAAACGCAGTAACCAAGTAGGTACCGAAAGCGGCGGAATTATTGTGGACAAAAACATGTTGGAATCCGCTTTCATACGAATTGTCAATTTATTTCAGTTGCTGAATTGTGTTAAAAGGCAAATACCTTCCTACATCAAAACTCACAAGTACTCCTATAGACAATGAAATTGCTACATAACTGTTTTTCAATCCAAGGTCGTGCTAATTGTCTTGTCGGTTTTTTTTTGGACGCTAAGCCTTTCAATAAACATTCTTAAATGTAATGTTAACTATCTTATCCTCGACTGCTGAGTTTTGGCTCTATTATGAGTATTTTCTCCATAGAATAAATTCTTGGAATGTTAATTTCAGTTGGGTATATCGCGGTGCAATTTGAAAACGTAAAATCGATTCGTTGCAGTTATTGTGGCCGCGATTTACAAGGCTTTACACATGAACTACTGAAAATGTGAAAATCACAATACATTTGTTACATCTAGATAATATGGAACTAACAAAGAATTCAAAGCAGCGAAAACAGGAAGTAGTAAACCTAAGGGCTCGCGCTTTGTTTTAGCAGTATCTCAGAAATTCTTGACTACCTTCTTTTTTTATTTTTATTTAGTCATAGCGACTGAAAAGAGAGAAGATATATCCAAGAAATGCCATATAATGGTCCTTAGGGTGAGATTATGTACCTACATTTCTCTTCAGATCCTCATAGTAAGATGATGTTATAATGATCTCAACCTTGATCGTTGAAACTACAGTTTTACGAGCTGCCGGCTATTACTAACAGAACATATTATGTTTTTCTATTTATAGAACTTATATAGCAACGAACATGGCACATTGGCATCATTATAACATCTTGAAATAACGAATGCTAATTTCTTTGAATAATGAATGCGAACTGTTTACAATACATAAAAAATCACGTGTCATACAGAAAAGCAATAGCGTTAGCATTCTAAAAAATATTTGCGTACAATTAAATTTAAAATTCATAATGACATGTCAAAATATTCAAATGACGTAATCACTGCTGCCTTTCGAAATAACAAAAACACTGCATCTGCAATTTTGATAATAACGTTCGTCCATGAAAAAAGGTATCACAATAATTACGAAAATTCTTACCTTTTCTCCTGCCAAAGGGTCCACAAAACGAATTTCCTTTTCCAATAATGTTGTCGTCTATACATTTTATTAATTTAGCGACATCCTCTGACTTGCTTTCGCGGGACACTTCCCCCCATCTTGAAGGCAGATCCTCTTGCATGGATTCAGATTTACCTTTAGTGCCTCTAGATTTCTTCAAAACACTTGTCATAATTTCCGTCACATAACACAGTAAAAATTTTTATTCAAAAGCACAGCACTTTAATTTATTTGTATTTTGTAACACTGAAAAATACGTGTGTAAATACGTTAGAGTACGCACATGTAATACGGCGTTTAGTCCGCGAACGCGTTACGACCTCATCCGAGAACGGTGTGGCGCGCACTGTGGGTAAATTTGAATTCTAATCTACGCTACTCGGCGAGTGAGCCGGCCGGCCGACAATTGCGACGTACACCTCATTGCCTCAGCCTCACTTTGTCCGCAGCCCGTGTTGCTAGCCGAAAAATATATAATTCTACCATGAGACAATTATGAAAATGGTAGACTATTTTTTAGGTAGCTGAATTTATTTTTATTGCAAAAGGCCTAACTGAAGTAGGTACTGGTTTTCTTATTAGAATCTAAATAGGATATATCGAGTTACTTACTGTATATGGATTTAAATAATAAAGTTGATTTAGGGATATTTTAAATTTTCTTTCTGAAATACGAAAGTATTTCGAAGCAAATGTAAGTATAATAATAATAACCCCACCGCCGCAGTATCTTTACGTTGACGTCGTGGTGGGGCTTGCGCGCTCCTGAACTCTAGGTCTGTACTGGTAGAGTTTACTTTGGGTTTGAAAGGGTTACCGTGGCCCCTGGCATAGGCAACTAAAGGAACACGGGTGGGTTTTCGTAAGTAAGAGTCTGACACGCCCTCCCGCTCCGCCCAGAGCGGGAGAAGTTATTTGATGATTTCCCACCCAAAAAAATAAATAAAGAGACACGTGCATGTGAGAGTTCTAGAGTGATCCGGGCAGGTATGACCTTTAACAATTAGTGGTATGTTGGGCTGAGATTTTTTGCTTATAGAAAAGGTTACTATTTTAGTTTTTCCTGTATTTAATGTTAGAATGGTCTATAGCTGAGTGATTGTGTTTTCATCACAACTATTTCAGAAACTATTGTTTTAAGGTCTTCCAATGTCTATTTAAAACCGCGGCCTGCTCAGCTTTCTACGTTAGAAGCTATTCTTTTAGTTCTTCATTTTCAGTTGAGTTTAAAAAAGAGTCGTCGCATCGCAGGCGTTTATTTGATTTAGAGGTTATGTTGATGCACTCTAAGTTCTCTCTTGCAACGATAGACGCCACATCAGCATTAGACTGGGGGAGACCGTTGAATTGGCGGTATTTTGCCGATATAATTACGATCAACAATTTATTAACAGGTCTTGAATGTTGAAACTGCTAGTGCTATCTACCGGTATGTAGGTACACGAATAAAATGTGACACCTAGCGCCACCTTTTGGCTGAAGAGCCAAACCAACAATTGAAAGATTTATTGATCGCACGGGCCGCACACGCAGCTAGTTCGTTCAGCAGGCGTTCGTTCAACTGAATAGAGAGGAAAGATAAATATCTCCTTACAAACATTAGTTTATTTATTAAGAACATTAATGACTGTCGGATATCCTTTACAAGATAAGGAAACAGAAATATTCAATGCAGTTCCCGAGATAGCTATCTTATAATATAATTGAAGTGAAGTAACCGTTAACTGTTTGGCTCGAGGTTTCACGACCACTGCTCCTTAGGTTTAGGTACATACGGGGTCGCTTTGATAAAACGAATTTCCCCGGCTAAGGTTGTCCGGACTTCTCGACCTCAGGGGATTTCATTTGAAAAAATAAAGAGGTCAATGAAAACTGAAAAAAGATACATTAAAAAGAAAAGGTCTAGACTTTTTAAATATCTGGCTTTTTGTCAGAACTTATGAAATATCTGGTAAGTAAGCAGGTATCTTTATTTGCATATATTATCCCCTCCTATCGCAGACAAACCATACCTACCTACTGACCACAGAGTACTACTGACTGCCACTTCTTCTAACTTCCAAATCAAAATCAAAATATTTTATTTCACGTAAACCTACATGGGGCACATGCACATGACATACGAAGCATCACTGGCAGCGTGGCAGAGCGACATGGAGGACGAGTTTGCATCACCACACGCAGACAAGATCGTTACATATAAATTACTGCTCGACGAAATCGTAAAATGACCGCCATGATGTAAATTACGAGGCTTCGCAGCTCTTACGGGATGTTAATAGGCAGTCAAACCGTAAGAGCGAGGCCCCATTAGTGCGTTGCGCTGCGTTGCGTCGCGTCATCGCAACGGAACAACGCACTGTATGCCACACCTGTGTTGCGTTGACGCTGTGCCAACGCAACGCAAGAGGGTATGCACGCCGTCGTAGCTGCGTCTCGGTTTAGCCTTCGCAATGGATAGATACAAACTGTCCGTCGTCGCAGCGGAGCTCCGACAGCGCAGCGCATCACCCTCCCTCCCGCTTCATCTCTTGTCCGTCGATCCGTTGAAACGTCGCGCGCGACGACGCAACGGTCTAATGGGGCATGTCATAAAAAATATATGGAAAACGACGCAGCGACGACGCTGCGAGGACGCAACGCAGCGCAACGTACTAATGGGGCCTCGCCCTAAGAAATCGCTTGCATGAAGTCCGCAATCTCCATTCCCGAAGGCCGCTACGTGTACCACCTATTGTGCCCCGCAATCGCAGAGCCCGTTTACAATCGGCTCGTGAACACAGAAATTGGACAGAAGAAGAGTGGTATTTTGTGTGTTTTTCTGACGAATCTTGCTTTGGTATGAGGAGAGATACTACATGTATTGGAGGACTCCTGGACGCCAAGAACGTTCAAAATCATGCCAGGAAGTCCATGCATTCAGTGGTGGAACAATCATGGCATGGGCGGGTATTTGGATCGGCAGAAGAACCGAACTGATTTGGTTTAGAGGCAAACTCAACACACAGATTTAGGCTGAAACGATTGTATCATATGTTGTCATTCCTTTGCGGACCCAATTTGGTGCTTCATTTCTGCTTATGCATGTTAAAGATAATGCACGTCCAGACACTGCCAGAGTCGTGGCAAACACACTTGCAGCAGCTAATATAGACGTCCTACCATGGCCTGCTTAATCGTCAGTCTTGAATCCCATTGAGCACGCATGGGATATGCTTCAAAGAAGAGCTCTGCTAAATATGGATGCCGTACACACACCAGTATTTTTTTTTCGCTACTTTCAACAGACGTGGGCGGCCATTCCGCAACGTGATTTGGATTAACTTATATTGAATATGCCGAATCGCTGCGATTGTGTTATACGCGTTAACGGAGGAAATGCAGCATGCAAATAATTGTTTATTTTACGCAATAAAAACCTTTAAAAACTTTTATTTTTACTCACCTTCCGCCTGACGCAGGTCCTCACCGGACACGGTTGTTTCGAGAGGTTCCTGTTCCGGATAAGGCGAGAGGAAACGCCCGGGTGTCACCATTGTGTGGATCGCCCGGAGGACACGGTGGAGGTCTGCCCGGCTTGGGCGGGGCACCGCCGTGTCCTCGTGCAGGCGATTGACGGTGGCAATCTCTCGCGTCCGGCCCTGGTCCAGGCCATGGTACGGATCGAGATGGCTTGGGAAGCCGTCACCTCCTTCCGCGAAGCAGTAATGCTCGCAAAGGAGGAGGCGGAACGCGTGAGGGACAGGCAAAATTCGCGCCCTCACGCCCCTAGCCACCGCAGGAGACGCCCTGGGCTTCGGGAATCGCAAGCCGATTCCCGGCCACCGTAGGCGCGGGCTTGGGGACGGCGAGCAAAGGGCAGCTCGCCGTCTGATAAAGACCCAGGCCCGGGTCGACGGCGCGTTGTTTTCCATGCGCGCCTCAAAGAGATGTCAGCATCAATGACGGGGTCCGCTAGGGCCGATGCCTGCCAGGGTTGCGGGAAAGTTCGAGAGGGATACACAGGCAACTGAAGGAACACGGGTGGGTTTTAGTCAATAAGAGTCTGACACGCCCTCCCGCTCCGCCCAAAGCTGGAGAAGTTATTTGATGATATCCCACCCTCAAAAAAAAAAAAAAACTTGTTAACTATGGTGATAATCCAGATTAAGCTAAAATCGAGTCTTTATTAATGCAAAAGCAGAAAGTACGTACCTACTTCGTCAATCTACACATACGAAAACATTTTATTTAAATGTAAATGTTGACGTTCAAAAGTGCCTTTTATGTGCCTATTTGAAATAAATGCTTTGACTTTGACTTTTAATCAATTTATAAATTTATATATAATTTTTTATTTAATTTCGTAGACAGTTTAATTTAGATAAGGCAATAAAAACTTTTTTTTAAAACTTTGATCCCTAGACACTTTTGATGTGTGGACGAGTGATTACAATTAGTCAATTAGTTACTCTTTCTAAGGTAGGTATTTCATTAAATGCGAGGAGGTAGAGGTCGCCGTTTTTATACAGCATTTAAACAGCCAACGGTTACAGTTTAATAAACTTACCGTGGTACAGGCCTAAGTTTTAGGTATGCACAATCATTTCATCCGCTACTAAAATGTAACCTCCTTGAATATATTTAAGCGTACCTTTAGCAAAATTAAATCAATGCCGTCTCCTAAAATAAAAAGTAACAAACAGTTACCATAGCAACGCGCTTTGTTATTTCGTCATCGCGGAATTTTGTACTATTTCAATTTTTGTGTTCAAGTTTTTAGAGTATTTTGACGTTGCATAATTATAAAAATGATGAAATTACAGATCGCCAACGAACAGGACCGGAAGGAGGCTCAGAACAGAGAGAGGAGGAGACAATGTGAGCTAGAGAGGAGGTCCAGGATTTTCAATGCTAGGAACAGGAAAATTGGGGTAAGGAACAGTAAAATATTGAGATAAATGAGCTAGGTTCCACTGATAGCAATAGATTTTGGTCTCGAAACAGTAGATGTAGGTAAAGTTCGATGCCGAAGTCAAGCTGGTATTTGGGATGGTGAATAGTTTGGGCTATGTGCTAGAATAACAACACAGTGGGTCCCAAACAGGAGCAAACGGCAACAGGATACGGCAGGAACGGCAGGAGGATATGGCGGGGCGAACTCGGCTGTTTCCATAAATATGGGCAACAAACAGCAGTAGATAGGAATACCTAAGTGGAAGGAGGGAACCGATTTTTTCCCTACAGCGTTACATGTAATATTCGAGGTACCGTCCACACACAGAATTCGCGTTACACTACACGATAAATCACATTACTTATTAGACACTTCTGAATCCGGCTTTAGACGGCGACTTACCTACCGTGTAGCAACAATCCATCTTTCAGCTGGTATTTATTGAAGAAGTATCGCACACTCATCAATCATGACGTCAAATTCCACCTCTTACCTATAACTAAACATTTTGGGAATTACCACAAAGGGATTCAAAAATAACCTTTGTTTTAAAGCGTAGTAGAACTAAGTGACGTGACATCCTACAACTCGCGTGTTTCCATACCTCGTAGACATTTATCTGCCTAGCCGTTTCCTAAGTATGTTGGGGTTGGCTTCCAGTCTAACCGGATGCGACTGCCTATCTGACCTCCACGACCCAGTTACTGAGTAACACGATGATTGGTTCCCTTTATGTCGAGTCCCTTTACATCGAGTCTGAGAGTCTGAGAGTTCTTGCAAAATATTGCTATTTTACGCTTTCTAATACCGTTACGTCGAGTTTGGTTAATAGGTACAGTCGGGATATAAATTAAAAGCCAGTATCATTAAAATATTGTTTTATTATTTGTTGTACTATTTCTTCTAAAAGGAATATCTTTCTTAATCTATATAAATCACACTCTTAATCATGACTAATAGTGTAAATAAATCATAATAATAAATCAGCATACAGTTTTAACAGAATTGATTTTCAGTATGTTGCAGTCCATAGTGTAAAATGTTTAATATACTTTTTATTTAAATTTTAAAAGAAAACATGTTATTATTAGTAATTCAGTAGATTCGAATACCTACAATAACACATTAAACATGTGAACGTGACTGTACATCAAAATATGATAATTAAAGTCGACGTAAAGGTAGTAGGTAAAAGTGAGGTAAAGAAACTCGGCGTTAAGGGAGTACAAAACGGGACAGTAATCGTAGACTCGACGCAGGGGTAATAGAAGCTAGACAAGGTTATCGGTTCGACGTAAAGGGACTCGACATAAAGGGAACCATTCAACACGATACCCCCTGCTTACGTAACGACTGTCAAGTCAAAGCTCTACGAATGACAGCCGGGACCAACGGCTTAGCGTGCTTTCCGAGGCTGCTTCTCGTAGACATATGCACAATAATTTAGACTTCTGGATAGTAACGAAAACAAAAAGACCACTATTCTGTGCTCCAAAGGTTTAGGCAGAGCCTCTCAAATGGTACATAATACGCTCAGTATCTCTTTCCAGGTGGACATCCCCTTCCTGGAGCGGCAGGTAGCCGAGAAGCGAGCGGAGCAATCTGAGCAGGAGCGAAAGGACCTCGCGTTTGCAGCACAGATGATCAAAGACAGCAACCTTGCTGTCGTGCTTGAAGCGAGGGAGAAAGAGGTAAGTATTTATTCTTATGAACACCAAGGTAACCAATACAGCTCAACCTATAAGGCAGTGAATGGGTTAAATTGCTCACAGAACATATAGCCGATAATAGGGCCGAAAAGGAATGCGTTGGATGCAGGAAGCATAGGACCTGTCTTTGTGGCGATGCTTAGGTAATTCCTTTGTCCAGCAGTAGACATCTTTCGGCTGAATGACTATGAATATCTTTTTATGAGATTATGTCGCTAATAGGGGAGGGAGAGGAAATCCAGACTAATGATGTATGGACTATGTGAGGGATGATATAAAAGAATGAGGATTGGGTGGTGGAGTGACGGCTATCAGGGGAAAATGGAAGAAAATAACGGGTTGCGGCGACCCAAAGTAACATGATATAGAGGCAGGAAAAATTATGATAATGTCGTTTCTAGGAACATCTTCAAATATAACACCTATTTACTCACAGGAGCGTCGTCGCATCGGCGTGGAGATCGACTCGTTCCGTCAAAAATACCAGCGGTTCGAAGACCGGCGGGAGTACGACCTCAACGACCCTGAGGTTCTGAAGAAGCAGCTGCCTCCGAGAGCAGGCGATGACAACCCAGTCGGCATGTCCAGCGCACAGAAGTAAGTCCATTCAAATATAATAATACCAGCCTATTATTGTCTCACTGCAGGACAAAGGCCTATATTCTCACACAGAGAAGCCACGAGCATTGATCACCACGCTTACTCAAGACTGTTTGGCGATTTCTGACTTAACTACCTACTAGCTTTTTGACCGCAGCTTCGCCCGTGTGGATGTTGAAAAATATTCCACAGGAACGTACCTACTACCGATTTAAATTACCCTATGTGTCAATCCAGGTCCCAGGTTATTAACTATCAGCACATCAATAGAAAACCTATATGTGCCAAATTTCATCGCAATGTTTACGCGGCGCACGCCAGTATAGCTCCCAGTCGGCATGATTTTTTTCGACATCTTCAACAATCATCGACATATTTCAGCCAATTAACACAAAATTATAATGAATTATACATGTAAACTTTCCTCATGAATCACTCCGTCCTTCGGTGAAAACCGTATGAAAATCCGTTCGGTCGTTTTTGAGGTTATCGCGTTCAGACAGACAGAAGTGGCGGGGGGACTTGGGTTTTTTTCTTTTTTTTTTTATATGTAGTGATTAGTCCAAGTTTCTTTACGATTTTTTCCTTTACCGTCAGTAATCTCAAAGATAAACTTAGAAAATACCTACATATGTAGGTACTGAAAAAGTCACATTGGTACTTGTTCGGATTTGAACCCTCGTGCACTAGAGACTAGACTACGTCTTATTTAAAACCACTGAAATGAAATAAACAGGGTGTAAAAATACCCTTTACATGGCCGTTATCTACGCACTATGTACATCAAACAAAATAACATTGAGCAAAAGTTATTGCTGCGAAACAACTTTTAATTTTGGTGTGAAAAATCGCTGTTTACGGTAGCGCGCAATGTAACGCACGCGAAACATTGTGCTTATGGGTGTATGCAACGGTGCAGGAGTTGTGGGTTATTTAAACATTAGTTTTAAAACAAATTGAACATTGACTTCCAATATCTCCGTAATCAGAAGGGTTCCAGGTCCAGTACAAAACGATTACAATAACGGGGAGAGCAAGTGAGTCTTGGCTTCGATAATGGTCTTTCTACACCTGTTATTTTACGACTTTTAGAATCATTAATTTCTACATGTATATCTTGTAATTCATATGGTATACATAACAAAGAGTATTCTGTTCTATTATTGCCAATCCATTACATACCGCCAGGTCACTCCTAACGCGCTACCTAGGTGGTCCACACATTGGCCTTTTCTCAACTATTTTGGGGTCGGTTACCAGTCTAACCGGATGCAGCTGAATACTATTACGTGGAGCGACTGCCTATCTGACCTCCAACAACTCAGTTACCTACTAGGTAATACGATACCCCTTGGTAAGACGGGTTGTCAGACTTTCGGGCTTCTGGCGACCAGTAACGACTGTCTAAGATCCACGAATGACAGCCGGGACCAATAGCTTAACGCGCTTTCCGAGGCACGGAGGTATGGTATATAAAGATTGTCACCCATCCACGGACCGACCGCGGCAAGTTAATTATTAGTAGTATCCGTAATAAGTATAATTCACAGGATGGCAGTTCCATAAAACACGAATCAAATTAATGGTAAACTTAGCATTTCATACGTCAGGGTTATGAAAATTAAAATTTATGCTTTTGTTTCAGCGTTTTTGTAATTATCATCCCACAGGGAAGAAAAAAAAGGGGGTAACATAGGGGATGAATTTAAAATTCATATAAAATAATTGTGTAGGTGCCTGTTTTAAAAAGATTTAAGGAATTGGAAATATAGTCAGAACCCGTATCTTGAGATATTATTTATTTTAGTATTTATTTCATCTAAATCGGTCCACCCGATTAAAAGATATTACAACTTGAAGTTAAAATAAGTATAACTTAGCTAATAAGTAGGTAATGCGCGGTCAATGGCGGCGCTAGAGTAGGTATTTCAAATTAATGAGGATAATATTAAAATGAATTATTAATATTTTATTTAAGTTTTAGACATTTAAAATCATAAAAACCTGTTTAATAAATAATATGCCTGTCTGTTACCTCTTCACGCTTTAACGGCGGATTTGGATGATAGGATAGCCTACTATTTATCCCAGTAGCACGTTCCTGTAGGATAATTGCCGACAACTATGCAGGCGAAGCCAGTCAAAAATAAACACAAAATATTCTAAGAAAAACAAAAAAAAAACAAAAAGTTGTGCGGTTGGGGTAAGTTCGGCGCTAGGATAAGACCGTACGAATCAAATTCCCGGCTAATTTGGCAATATTTTTGAATGCGGATAACATTGTGTTCTACGCCATTTTATTCTGCCATAAAGACGTTAAGGGCAATTGTTTTTGTTGAAATATAATGGCACAGAATTTGATTCAAACAGTCTTATCCCAGTGGCGAACTTACCTCAAAATACCAAAGCCAAAAGTAGCTGCTATCTATGTAGTCATACAACATCTTATAATGTGCATAGGTTCGAAGGGGAGGACATGGAGTATGAAGAGCGTAAGAAAATGATGGCTGCGCAGAAGAACTCCTGGCTCGAACAGCAGGTGCAGGAGCGACAGGCGGCCCAAGATGAGCGGAAGAAGGCAGAGGCTGCTTACATGGTACTGTAACAGGACGATCAATGAAAGGAGTATTTAGTATTTATCTTCATCGTGACAGCCGAAAGACGTCCACAGTTTGAAATGGGCTTATTGGACTAAATATAATTATTTAGTATTATTATATCATAATTACTTGATGCTACTTTTATTACGTCACGACATGCTCTGTCAGCTCTACAAGCTGATTCTCTGTTCTTTTTTAATATTCTAAATATGAAATACTGTTTATGTCAGTCAGTATTCATGACATCAACTAAAAATATGCGTGAGGGTCGGTTGTCGAAGCCGAACGAATAAAATCTCTACAGTACCTTTTTGAAGATTCTTAATGTCATAACATTCTTGAACTTAGCATGACATAACATCACGCCTGTAGTCCACCGAAGGGTCATGCAGAGGTGTCTACAGGGTGTTTGGCGCATGGACCGACACAATTTTTCCAGGGATTTGGGAGGTCATTAGCTAGGTTCTACCCATACACCCTTTGTCCCAAACGTCACGGTTGGTTACATATGATTTTTTTTTTAATGAAAAAAACACCCAAAATAATTCCTTTTATTCGAAATAGTAAGTTTTTTGTTTGTGGGTGTAGTGGCAGTGATACAACTGGTTTCAAGAAAATTCCTTACAAGCTTCCGAAGTTTATTTTTGTATGAAATTTTACAACTTCTAAATTCGTTAAAAAAAAATGGGACAAAGGGTGTATGGGTAGAACCTAGCTAATGACCCCCCAAATCCCTGGAAACATTGTGTCGGTCCATGCGCCAAACACCCTGTATAGTCCACCCAACACCCACACTTCACCAGTTACGTTTAAACATAACTGGCCCCTATCCCATGTAATAGGAGGCGAGCCTATTGCCATCAACTGGGCACAAATCCAGGCTTCAAGCTGCTACTGAGAAATTGATGACGGAAAAACCTAATAACACTGCTCAACCTGGCAATTGAACCCAGGATTTTCCGCCCAGTACTCCCGCTTACAACCACTAGATTCCATTGCTTATCGAAGACAGGATTTATTCAATTGCGGCGATACAAATTATCGTCGATTACCGAGTTGTGGTCAAAGGTAGAAGCTCTCATTATGCAGTCAATCTCGGTCATCTAATATGCTCCTATAATGCTTACCTACCTAACTTGCAAAGACTTTGTCTTCGTGCATTTCGGAAACACAGAATCAGATTTTTCCATACAAATTCATTAGGTACCCTAATCTTGGACAAAACGTCATCTACAGAGGTATGTCACAAAATAATATACAGGCTTAGTTCATTACCCTGAACCGAAACAGCCCGTGGTCATTGTAGGTACTAATCATTATCTACAACTTTACTATGGGACGAATCCTGAAATCGCAAAAAAAAATAAATACAAGAACCGCAACAGCTGCAGTGCTATTCTGTAACCATCTCACCGTGAAAACTTGGGTGTAGTGAGCGCGGAGTGAGCTGTCAACAGTGTCAATCCCTATCACGTGCAATGAACACTCACTTCACCTAAGTTTTCACAGTGAGATGGTTACGGTATATTTTCTGTCGGTCCGTTAGTCAATTTAGTCTCCACAATCCCACAGTCGGACATTAGCCTACTTCTGCTAGTTGAGTCATACTAATATTATAAATATGAAGTAACTCTGTCTCTGTCGGTCTGTCTGTTACCTTTTCATTCCATTCCAGCTGAACGGATTCAGATGAAATTGTCACACGGATAGACTATGACCTGGGTTAGGACATAAGACTTTTTGTCCCGGTATTATATTCCCGTGGAACAATTTCCGACGTCGTCCACGTGAGCGAAGCCGCGGCCAAACGATAGTTAGCAATAAATTAACCTTTAAAACTGATGCTTGTTATTCAAAGATGGCGATCAAAGCTCGCGACGAGCGCGCTGGTGAACTGGACAAATTGGAGCGGGAGTGTCGCTACAGGCTCGGGCAGGCGAACCTCAAATATAATGAAGCGCTGGTAAGTCTTTACAGTGGACTGCAGCATATTTTCAAAAGTAGTTCAACAGTATGGTCTAAGCCTCTACGGCCTTTTCTGGAAATATGGTTGGCTTTGTGTTACCAGTATAGGTACTGGTACACTGTTATTCTGCCCCACAAACAGCAATACTTCCTGAATGCTTTTGGACATCACAAGGCCTGGCTAGAGCAGTGGTGGCCCAGTGGTAACGGCCCCGACTTTCGAGTTGCAAGTCGTGGGTTCCAACCCAGGTAGGCGCTTTACTTTGTGTAAATAATTTCATCAACACTGCTCTCAAAACGGTAAAGGAAAACATCGTGAGAAAACCGGCATGTCCTAAAACCAAAAATAAGACATGTGACATCTACCAACCCGCACTGGGCCCGCGTGGTGGATTCCGGCCCACTCCCTCTCGGTGAGAGGAGACCTGTGTCCCAGCAGTGGGAACATTATAGGCCGATTATGCTTAGCCCTGGCAAGAATTGTTTGCCTAGTAAGTTTGTTGTTAAATATTATGTTGTCTCGTGATTTCCGGTTCGCATTTAGCGCTAATATTAACATAACATTACATCACGCCTGCAATGTCCGAAGGGTGAGGCAGTGGTTTACTTAAAGTACACCCACATTACACCAGTAGCCCCATGTAGGGGGCGCTAATGATGATCAATCAAAAGAAGTGGGTACCTATCCAGGGAGTAACAGAGCAGTTTTACCATTTCATGATAGAGGAACTATGATAACAACCATAGAAACTTTAATAGTGATTTAAAAAAAAAATCACTCAAATACTACTGACGTGATAGATATATGAGACCACGATTCATTCCATTTTTGGTAAGGAAATTAACTCAACACACCGTTAATTCGTAACCAGGCCGCTGAGAAGAAGCAACTGGAACAAGTTCTCAAAGAGCAAGAGGAAGCTGACAACACAGCTGAGATGTTCAACAACCTCACGTCAGACATGCTCACTGAGAACCCTGACGTCGCCAAGAGCTCGCTCGGGAAGAACAGGTCTGTAGCTCTTTAAGGTTTTATGTAAAAATCTGATCTCTGTTAGTTCGTCGATGAATAACCGCGAAAAATCCAGTTAGAAGAACTGGATTCTATATAGTAATAAGTAATTAACATTACGGAACACAAAAATATTAAAATTATTTGCCATATGTCAGCTAGCACACGCCAATATTTAAAACTATACTCAAGCCGAAATAAATAATAAAAACAAAAACGCAAACAGAACTTTATACATAATAAGAAGCCTCCTGGCATAAAGGGCGTGCCCGCTTACATATGCAATGCTGCATTATGTTTATATGTATATAGCTGTAACTTGTAGCCACAAATGATAAACTAGGACCTTCGAAGTAAAATAAAGAAACATTAATTTCTAATAACAATAACAAAACCATAGTCAGCAAGATACAAACTTTGTGACCCTATAGCTCCCACCCCCATGAACCCAGGCAGGATTATTTCTTACACTAAAAGGAATCTTATCAATATGCAGTTTGTTTGTATTGATTACTAGATTAAAATGGATACCATCTCCTTTGGCCCACACGCAACGCACGATGTTTGATTGTCTATTCTAGTTTTGTTAGGCCTTGCCTACACTGTTAATTTTGGTGTATCAGATCTCCGTCGCTTGGCACCGCCTTGTATCATTCACTATCGTCATCATATCATCATTATCACTATCGTATCCTTATTTATTTATTTATATATACTTTATTGTACACCAGAAAATACATAACAAAATAATACATTTAAGCAACACTACAAAACATACAATGGCCTTAATCGCTTTCTGCGATCTCTTCCAGGCAACCTTTGAATGGACAGTGAGTGCGTGGACATAAAAATGGGGTTGTCATTGGTGCAAAATAATAAGTACTTAGATAGATACAATTCACTTTACTAGATACATAGATATACTATATAAATTCCATATAATGGATACATAAATACATACATACTTACCCCTTCATTGACGACCCTTTGATTGACGTGTAGTGTTTGTACAAACCTACTTCCAGAAATAAAATCATTTATCATTTATTTATACGTTGCTTATAGATAAGAGACGTTTAAATTCTATCCACACAAATCCGGACCGTGCCCGAAACGTAGTTAAATACAAGTACCTAACGATTGAGCGCGTGCTATTTGAACTAGGCCTTATGCCAATTTATTTAGGGTCGGCCCAACACATCCTCTTCATATCCATAATTACTTCTCTATTAGTCTTCGTCCTCTTGATTGAATTGATTTTTCGTTTGATAAAATTCCAGAGCGATCGGCTTCATGTACAAGGGTATGAACCAAGAGGAGCTGAAGAAGTTCTACGCCGCGCAGAAGGAACAAATGGCTGCCTCTAAGGTATCTCGCATTCTCGATGGATCAATGATAACTTAAATAGCTTAGATAATAATTTAGGTGGTTATGAAGATTTTTAGAAAGAGTAGGGTTGTTAGCTGGCTGTCTTAAAGTAGAGCCCTACGAGTACAGATGTTTCAAAATAAGTAAAAAGAAATGTTTATAGCACATCCGGTGGCCTACTTCCGTCTTCAAAGATACGGGCCCTTCCGAAAGTAATTCAATACATCGGAGTGAACCCTACTCCCGAATAATTAACTTTTTTAGGACGGGTAAACACATCTGGAATATGGACAACTGTCAAACCGTGTTGTCATTCATTCTTAGTTCGGGGCTGAAACTAATCGTATGCCCGTATGTGATACGGTGTATGAAACGCCCGTAACTTGCGCCGAAAGAACGGATTTTGTGCTTAGGGAATGGACCTCCTGAATCTGCCCCGCAAACCGGCCGGTTCTAATGACGTAATTTTTTTTAGGCGAAACGCGATGCTTTGGACAAGATGGAAGCAGAATGGCAGGCCTTAGCTAAGTCCATCCAGCGTGAGGTAGCGCGACAGGACATCGCCGATAATAGAAAGAGGAGGTAAGTACAGACTAGTCTTCTATATTATCTTCGTCAGTTTTACAAATTCCTTCCTTTATCAAGGAGCTTCCTTAAACGAGACTAGTAGGATATTATTCACAGCTGACATATTCAAAGTCCCCTTGCTTAGATTGGCAACTTGCATCCAAAGACGGCACGATGGCAGGGAGATCGACGCGCAAATTGTAACCATCAATTTGGCACTTGATTCTAGAACCCCTAGCTAATAAAATAAAATATCAGCTAATTTGTAGCGGTATCTACATCGCCGCATGCGAGCTGCGCGTCATACTGACGTCACGCAAATCCTGCATCGCGCAAGCAGACTTTACCGCGCGACTAGCATAAATACAACTTCCCGACATCAATCGTTGGGCAGTTGCCCGCCAGACACGACACCCGTCTGGTCGGGGGATCCTCCCTTTTCTATGGAGGTATGAGTGAACTTTACACCCTGTTCCTCGTACCTCTATAGAAAAATATATTTAAAAAAATATATAAAATATATTATTATCATATATAATATATTATACCTCTATAGAAAAACGCGATACCTACGCGGTAATAACGTATGGAACAGCAATTTTTTGTAATAACTGCAGAGCTATAGCTTGCTCTCATGAGCACTATGATCACCACACTGGGTGTTCCAAGACTCAAACAAAACTATTTTTTTGCGTACAGAGAGATCGCCCGCCAACTGATGGAAGAAAACCAACTCATGGCCTTACAGCAGAAGGAGAAAGAGAAATACTTCAGGGAAGTGGTGTACAACAACACGCCGACCGACGACTACTACTCGCAGTTCAACACTACCACCAGATAAATTGGGGAACAGGTGTACCCCACCAGATTGTGTTCAGGAAATTAGTCGATTAGATTAGGTTGGATAAATCTTTTGCTATTTCAGACGATATTGATGTTTGTCTTACCTCTCTACGGCGCATGATGCATGCCCTATTCAGGGGGCGTACTCCCTAAGGAATAAATCCGTCATTTCGGCCGATGTCACGGACGTTTCCTACTCGGTATCACTTACGGACATAAAATAAGTCTACGTTTTTACAGTTGTCCTTACTCCTGGTGTGTTTTTTCCGTCCGGAAAGGATAATTAATCGGAAGTAAGGTTCAATTCTAAGTATCGAACTACTTTCGGACGGGCCCGGATCCTCGTTCACGGACTTAGAGAGAAGGCTTCCCCCCTGGTCCGTGTGACCTAAATGGCCCGATGGGGTTTCTTATCGGCAAAAATTACGAATTTTCGTACAAACTTTCATCCCCCATGTAACCCCTTTGCTGAAGTTCTTCCCTAGTGCTCACTTTCATTATGTAAGTAACCTGGTACAAAATTCTATAGACCCTAATCCCAACTGTTAAGGTTGTGTGTCGTCTGCCAGTGAATTTAAGGTTTTTATTAAGTAGATTAATTATCGTTTCTGTGTCTATTTCAACCATCCGATACGCTTCCGTGCCGAATCCAATATCAATTAGTGTTATCGACAGTCTTCTAAACGCTGTTCATAAAACCGAAACCGAAAATGTTGACAGTTTAAACCAAATAGACGGCCGTTATTCTTCCGACAGCTATCTGCCGTCGAGGACTATGCAAATCAGGTAACCGAAAATGTGTCATTATCGACTCGGAAACTAGTCGAATGGTTGTGAATAGCTGTACTATAGGTTCCTGTAGACGTTGAAATATTTTTCCAGCCATGTACGTTATTTTATATACGAAGACATATGTACAAAGCACGTTTTTGCTAGAAATACATAAAACCGACACTAAAATATTAATTGCACTGCTTAAAAAAACATGTGTCTTTTCAAATTTCTTTGCAAAAACGCTGTTTATTTATTGATTTCTAAGTATGTTATTGTTGTTATTAATTAAAGAAGTGTTCTTATTATTTGTTGTTTGATTTCTCATTAATGTGTTATATTTTTGGAATCCCGACTGCAACTGCAAAGTTCAAAACAAACTCACTTTTCAAACAGCCCGTTGCAGTTCGTGGCAGTTTTGGTAGTGGTATCAGATTGCTTGAAAGTGAGCTTGTTTTGAATTTTGTAGTTGCACTCTGGTTTTTTTCTCAACTTTTTATTGTTATATTTTTAGAATGGTCTCAAGCCCGTCAATTTGAGTTATTAAAAAAAGTTTTTTCAATACATTACTTATTGACGTTCAAAATCCGCCACTTTATTTTTATAAAAACAAAACTGCCTATAACCACTGCGCATCTCAGACGAAGACACCTCATGCATTATCCATCCAGCCGTTACGATGCTTCGTGGGTATAAAGAATCCCTACAAAGATACATAGATACACATGAAAAACAATAATTTCTTTGCTGTCGCGCAGTCGGGTTATGGAGGTACGAGGAACGGAGTATAATGCTCACTCATATCTCCATAGAAAAGGGAGGATCCTCCGACCAGACGGGTGTCGTGTCTGGTGGGCAACTGCCTGACGATTAATGTCGGAACGTTGTATAATTTTTTTTTTTTTTAAACTTTGCCCCACACTAGGAATTTCTCCTGTATCGTGGATGCGTTTACAACACTTACAAACATTTAAACTCACATACACAAACAGCCAGACCCGGAACAACTGCTTGCAGGTCATACAAATATTTGTTCCGTGCGGGGATCGAACCCGCGACACGTAACGCAGCAGTCAATCGCTTAACCACTGCGCCAACCGTGTCGTGAAATAAAATAATGCTAGTTGCGCGGTAAACTCTGCTTGCGTGATGCAGGATTTTGCGTGACGTCAGTGTGACGTAGTTCGCTTGTAGTTGTAGTTGTATGTAGTTACCGCTACAGGGTAATGAGCAAGCGTTATTAATTTATTATAACGACAGTCTAATTTACACTGGGAAATTCCGAAAGGGTTACCGTGGCCCCTGGCACTGGCAACTGAAGGATCACGGGTGGGTTTTAGTCAGTAAGAGTCTGACACGCCCTCCCGCTCCGCCCAGAGCAGAAGTTATTTGATGATTACCCACCCTCAAAAAGAAAAAAGTCTAATTTACACTGGAGAAATAGAAACAACGATGGAAGAAAAAATATTATTTATTTGCAAAAATAACCTCCACGCAACAATCATTAGGTAATATATAAAATATTTTGATCACATTACAATAATACTGATAAGTATGTACTAAAATAATGAAATAAATAAGTTATTAATAATATCACTAGACATCGCAAATTTAATTTGCTTAAATAATAATTGGCACGTCAGTGAGCTCCAAGTTGAGGTGGGACTTTAAACATACTTTCCACCTTATAGAATTTAAATCTAAATATTCTCTATGTCTAATAAAATACTATAATTATGGAATCAAATATCCTTAGGCTCATGGTAAAATATTTCAATATTTGAAAAGATTTGCTCGACAAGTATGTAGAACTAACTTCATTAAGTACCTACATGAATTTAAAGTCTAATATTTTATTGGAAACAATACAATTACCATCAAAGGTATCAATAATGGTTTTTACTTATAAGATATTAAACTTCAAAGACTCATAATCATTTAAGAAAAGTTACTGACTTCTATCATATCAAAATCACGAGCTGGTACTAATACTAATACACAAGTGTTCAAAAATAACCTATCTTAGAGACATTGGAGTAGTAAATAATGAAATTAAGATTGATTTAAATATCTTCGGATAGTCAATATCACGTCATGTTTCTTAGTTCTGATTGGTGAAAGTTTGTGCTTTATTACTCGCCCGCACATGTTTTCTCCTTACTTATCCACTTCGCCAGAAATTAGTCCCTTGCGATGTAAGTTCATAATGGAGTCTGCGATGATTCGTGCTGTTTTTCTTAAATACCCCCCGCTAGTCAGCATTACAATAGGAATATTCTTCTCCTTGCATGTTTCAAATACGAACTCGTCTCTCTTTACTATGCCCTGAAAAGGACAAAGTACGTATTTAAATGATTAGAACAATTTAAAAAAACATTCACTAAATCCGCTGGGTTACTAAATAGAGCATTTGCAGATTTATTGCAGGAGCTAAATGATACAGTAAGGATCAAATGTATCAACACACACGTCAAAACATAGAGGTCACGCAAAAAAAACTGAACGATTGTAGGAGCTACAAAAAGTATGGCTGGGCCTCATATCTGTTTTTCTTTATTGTACAAACCAATAAAAAACGAATGTCTAGCTTATGGATAAGTTTAGGGAAGTCTGCGGGAATCGGCACCATCTATCTATCTAGTCTCAATACTAAACTAATAACTTGAAGTCCACAGCTTAGAAGGAGTCCTTCTTGTAGCTGATTTCCACCAACTTGTTTGTAGTTTCAACAGAATTATTATGTGGGCCGATCCCGGCGGCACTGCAATGCCGGGCCGACCCGCGACGGGAGTGGAGCGAGCCCCGAACATCCCGTCAGCTTACAAAAATCAGTTTAATATACTGGTCCCTCAGTGAGGGAACTTTCAGATATTAAGCTGAAAAGAACAGATACTACACTTTGATCTTAGCCAAAAGGCCGAGAAGCGATACCGTAAAACTGAAATATCGGGGTTGTCGTTCACTCGCGGAGAATCTTAACACCGCGATTCAGAAATGAGCGTCGAATGCACAACGCCATCTATCGAGCGCAGGTGTAAACATATATTCTTACAATGTGAACACTTAATAGGCCTAGTAAAATGAGACGAAGCCGCATGTAATGGACACTTAATATTAATTGAGGTTGCAAATAGACAAATCATATTATTGACCAGTTATAATAAAATTCATTAATGATCTACTTGAGGTTAGGTTTGCATGATTCGTTCATGCATGGTTCGTGAACGGGCGCTGTCAGTTGGGACTGGTCATCTCTTAGCCACCACGGCTTATTTTAATTATTTTATTATCGATTCTTTTGTTTAAATTTATATTTGCTGTACAATGGACACTCAACGTGTACGTCTTATTTACATCGTTCTCACATATAATTATACCTATATTCAACATTAATGATGTAACAAATATTTATGTAACAATATAATTTTAAAAGAGTGTCCATGGAGTTTCTTGCCCGTTCTTCTCCATAGGTACCTACTACGCTTTGGAATGAGCAACTAGCTTCATATATCTGACTAACCGACCACTTGACAATTAAAAAGTGCCTGTAAATGGTTTAATTTAAATAAATGCTGAGTTTGAGAATGACATATAATTTGACATTGTCGAGCAGGTGGTGTGAAAATACTTTTAAGCTTAATTTTTTGTATACCTACACTTATATTACATCTCATCTGCCTGCCATTTCCCAAATTTTAGGGTCGGCTTCCAGTCTAACCGGATGCAGCTGAATACTTTACATTGAAGCGACTCCACAACCCAGTTACTAGGTAATATGATACCCCTTGGTATGACTGGTTGTCAGACTTTCGGGCTTCTGACGACCCGTAACGACTGTCAAAGATCCACGAATGACAGCCGGGACCAACGGCTTAAGAGAGCTATTACAATTTTTCTTGTACAATAATAATAATCACACATTTAAACTCCCAGTTTAGATGTGTAATTAAGGTTTGGATAAGGCCACAAAATTAAAAAAAAAAATTGCTTGAGAAAGTTTGATTATTTCTCTCGGAAGTGTTCTAAATAAATATCACATATTTTCTTGTATTTGAGTGTGAGACTTTAAACACTCAAATACAAGAAAAAGTGTGGTAGCCATCTTAATGTGCTCTCTGAGGTACGGAGGAGTCTTGATATGTAAAGATAGTCACCCATCCACGGACCAACCGCGGCAAGCGTAGCTTAACCTGATCGATCGACCCGTGCGGTCGTTACTACTTAGCCACTCTATAAACTTATAATTATTATTTGTTAATAGGTATCTAAAAATAGAAGAACTTACATATTCACTGATCCTCAAGTGCCCCAGTGGGTCGCTGTCCAGTACGTCAGTCCCGGCATTATATACTAAAATGTCAGGCTTGAATTCCTTCAAGGCTTCTTTTAGGTTCCTGAAACAATAACTTGATATTATCAAAGCGCCTGTAACTAGGACTAACAAGAAAGCTCCCTGATTTTCGTAGGTATATTAGCGTGTGCTAGCTGACATGGCAAATAATTTTGTGTTTTGTAATGTTAATTACTTACTACGGTATAGAATCTAGTTCTTCTAACTGAACAGACGGCTGTGCTGCTGGGGAGTTTGTTGTGCCACTTCTTCCCAGCTAAAGCACCAAGAAGTGGTGAAGGGGGGGCGTGTTGGAAGACTGTCTTGTAATTTTTAACCGACTTCAAAAAAGGAGGAGGTTCTCAATTCAACTGTGTTTTTTTGTTTGTTACGCGATCATTCCGCCAATTATGGATTGATTTTGATGATTCTTTTTTGTTTGGTACGGTCATACTTCAAAGGTGGTCCCATATAAATTTTATCG